>WAAB01014278.1:445547-638838 GCA_013389865.1 Piaya cayana | reverse complement strand
GTGCTTCATGATAGCACTCAAGATCACCTGTTCCCTGACTTTCCCTGGCACTGAGGTCAGACTGACGGGCCTGGAGTTCCCTGGATCCTCCCTGTGACCCTTCTTGTAGATGGGCACAACATCAGCCAGCCTCCAGTCCAGTGGAACGTCCCCAGCCTTCCAGGACTGTTGGAAGATGATGGAAAGGGGTTTGGCCAGCACATCCGCCAGCTTCCTCAATACCCTAGGGTGAATCCCATGTGGCCCCATAGATTTGTGGGTGTCCAGTTGGGCAAGCAAGGCTCTGACCACCTTCTCTTGGACCACGGGAGCCTCGTTTTGCTCCTCGGTTTCCAGTGAAATGATTCTTGATTAGCCATGCATAGCTAGAAGGTATTATATCGTCTATTATGGAAAAGTATCAGCAAGACTTGAGATTGATGGATTCTTTTTAAGCTCCTGTAGGAAAACCCACATTGTTCTGAGCTGATGCCATTAGAAGCACTCTGGTGGAATGGGAGATAGGAAATTCAGTAAAAATTCAAGTTATGGCTCAGCTTTTCAGAGGCTGAACAACCTTTTTCTCTCTGCTTTTTGTGTAGCCTAGGAGAAAGTTTGTCCAGGCGGTGTGTCTGTATCAGCCGGGCACCACTGTGCTGATCAGCGAGGATGACTCCCCGAGCTCTCCTGGCCAGCAGTCTAATTTCCAGATACCATTCAGTATTGTTGCCGATACAGAGCATTCAGCCAACAGCGAAGGAAGCCACGAGACTGGTGACTCCGGAAGATTTTCTCACGAGTCCAATGATGAGATACACCTCTCCTCTGTGACAAGTGCCACACCTTCCACTACCGGTCCTTTTGTAAGCAGTGACTTGGGTGCAAATGTGATGAGCCCCAGCATAAGTAACTGCACAGAGTCTCCTCTGCCGTTTACTACTGACCAGACTCCTACCTTGCCTCGTCAAATACACTCTGCAGTGCAAAACTGACATCCTTACGGCCACACCAGACATTATTGCATTGTATGTCTGTTCGAAGGACAATGAACAGGGAGCCAAAGTTTTATTGTGGAAAGCCTGACTAACCTAGCAGGCGATCCCATATTTCTGTTGATTTTTTTGTTTTGTTTGGTTTGGTTTGTTTTTATAAACTCACTCATTTTGAATGTTTGGTGGTCAACAAATGTGAAAGGACAGTGAAAATTTCTGATAAAGTTAAAAATCTGTCACTGGAGCGAAGGGAAGGCTGTTGGCCCTTTTGCTGACTATCTACCTCAGTTTGCCGAGAGGTGAACTCTGAATGACAACTGCGTTACCTCATTTGTGTTCTAGTTGGTCTCAGCTATGGAACTGATGATACTTCCTAGTAGTGTTGTTTTATTTTGAGTCTCTTTTTTGTTTGTTTTCAGTTGTGTGTAGAATATATGTGTGTTTGCGTGTGGTTGCACGCACATGTGTGCGCTCAGTCATTAGGGAGTTGTATAGGTAGGGGAACAAGATTGTTTAGCTGAAGCTCTGTCTTTAAAAAGAAGGAAACCTCAGAGTATAAGGTGTAGTGATTTAATGTTTGACACAGAGGATGTTAAAAACTGGGAAAATGTGCTTCCACATATGCAGCCACATGAAATCATGAAATCTTTTGTACCTCTTGATTTCTCATAACCCCAGTAAGCCTAGGACAGTGCCTTTCCCCCCAGAAACTCATGCCAGCAACTGCTGGCAGGACGTGTGCTATATCCTTAGGGCTCTGGGATGTGTTGGATTCCCCACAGCAACAAAAGTTGCCCCTTTATTGACAGTTAATGCTAAAAAGCATGGCAAAATGAAGAAATATTCAGCATTTCCAAACAGTCTGGCTCTGCCAGAGAGTCATGGAATAGGCAATAATGTCAAGTATTTCAGTGTCACAGTACGTCTTAGCAAATGGTGCCTTGCATTATATATTAGGAAATTACTTATTTGCCTTACGCATTTTTAGTATTCATAAAGTTGCTTTGGAATACAGAAAGATGCCTTAAATGCTTCTTAAATGTTATAAGTAAACTCTATCATGATTTTATAGTTCACTTTTACCCAGCTTTGAGTGCTGATAAGCACTGCTAGCATTATCTCAGAGCTGCTGTTAGGCAAGGAGCAGGATTGCATCCTTCGCCTAGTGTGCTGTTAGCCAGGAATTTTAGCTCAGGGAGTGATGTTACCCACAAGCCAATCTAAACCTCTGATTAGGCTACCATGAGAAATAGAAAAGCCAGAGCTTTAGTTGAAGAGTCTGTTGAAAGAGGCGAGTACTGCTACTGCCTTGAACCCATGCAATTCCTGTTTTATACTACCTCCTTTAAATGTTATTCTAGTGGGGTTTTTGGTTTGTTTTTGTTGTTGTTGTTGTTGTTTCTTCCTGTACTCAGGGAACAGTTTTACTTTTGAGCTGCCTCACGGAAACGTGAAGCAAACCGACAGGGTATCACGTTTTGTTTTTTTAATAGGAGAGAGGAAGAGAGAAGGGAGGAGGTTGGAATCATCCAAGGTTATAAATTTGCCTGTATCTATGTCCAGTCCTCTTCTCCACTCCTCCTCTCCTTTTACTAAAAAAAAAAAAAAGAAAAAAAAGAAAAACAGATTAGGCATATGTTTTAACTTTATAAACCGTTTCGAGTGTAACCTTGTGAGCAAGCAGCCAAAGGGACTGCTGGCTTTACTGAAGTCTGTCAGAACTCCCATTGACTTTTCTGGGGCCAAGAGATCAATATTAAGATAGGCCAGGCTCACTTTTGTTCCTTACGTATCAAAAGCTGGTCAGACGTTATCAATAAGCCCGACCGTTCTGTCTGTTTTGTGTCGATGAATTGGCCTCTACTTATTGTAGTACTTTACCTTCTACCTGCTTGCTAGTTCCGAGCCAAACAGTGCACATTCACCTTTTCATAACAGTGTTGATTCAAACGCTTTAAAAATAATCTTGTACCAAAGACGTTTCTGTAGAAGAGAAGGAAGCTGCATATTGTCCAGAAATATTTGAACTATTAAAAGCTATAGGTTTGAAGAGCTGAATACATTTTATTGTATACGTAGTTACTAACAAAAAAAAATAATAGGGCTTCTTGATTGTAGTAGTTGGTTGTATAGATGAGTTGTATGCTTCTACAATTTTAACTACCTTGTTGTTACAAGAGCCTTTAAAGAAAATTATAATAATACCAGCAGATATCTCCAAAGACTTCCAAGTGTAATTTTTTCTCCAGCACGTAGTTGATCGACAATACAGTATTAAGCAAAATATTTTTTAATAGTTTTTTAGCTACTTGCTGAAGAAAAAGCTAACCTTTTCACCAAAGATTTATTTTTGGTCTCATCAGGCAGAATGTTTAGTGTACAGCAGAGTACTGTTTCTAGTTAGGTAAAGTGTGAAATAACCAAAACTAGATTAAAAATGTGTAACTGTAGCATGAAGTTTCACACTTCATCTTTCAGAGTAGCCTCTTCTGTTAGTTTCATTCCAGAAGAGCTGATGTGCAGATGGTAACTGCTTCTCCAAAGATTTGTTTGCTGTAAGTACTGATAATCAGGTATAATTTTATGATCTTCATTACAGGTAGATACTTTAAATCCTAAACTTTTTCTTCTGTAGTTTAACCCATGAATAATATGACAGAAACAGACCTCACATACAATTTGTCAGTCTAATATAGATGCTCTAACTTCAATAGGCAAAGAAATAAACATGTTCAGTGTGCTAGAGAGGAGCATATCCAGAACTCTCCTTATCACTTAATGTTTTTTTAAGGTACTTTTTATCAGCAAATAAAGAAAACCAAAGATATTTAAGGTTACCTCAGCATAAAGGCAAACTTAGTTAGGTATTAATTATTCTGTCTTTTTCTTTATTTTTATGTTAACCAAATATAATATGTTTCTCCAGAACCCAGTGTACATTCACGTGCTCCCTTTTGCTTTGTCACATAGCCACGATTACTACAGAACAAAGAATACATTCTCCTCAAAATTCGTAGCCTATCACTAACCTATCACAAGATTTTTGAGAGAAAATGTGTCTTATGATTGGAAACTCCACCAATGTAAGCAAAGGAGTCTTCACAAAAAGTGTGTAGAAATTGATTATTTCTGTATTAAACTCAATGGCAGAATCAATCCTTCATGACTGTATCAGTGAAAAACTGGGCTTGAAGTTTAAATGCTTCCTATCCTTGAAGGGAACACATGTAATTATCAACATGATATTACAGATACTGATTTTCTTAGAAGCCATACCTGTGGCTGTCTAAGGAAATCAGTTTTTCCTATGTAAATGTTCATTCCGTTTGCCTAGAAAGAGCTGGCAGGTACGCAGCAGGCAGAATGGTTTCAGGTTTTCCAGTATTTTTTTTTCTTGTTTATGACTGTGAAAACTGGGTCCTGGAGAAAAAAAAATTATCATTTTTTCAATTATGAATTTTACTAAATGTGTTCTGGAAGATGAACATAAATGTGGAATTTAGTGTTACACTATGTGAACTGATTTTGATTAAGTGTATTAAGAATTAAGAAGCCATGACTGGTGCAATATGTGTATATGCAACCCTTGTAATTTAAAAAGAAAGCAGAAATGTTACAGCTGATGTGACTTGAAAAGCATCAACACTTATAGAGGAAGTCTTGAAACTGGTTTACCATACTAGTTGTGTTTCCGAGCGAGGACTCTGACCTTCAATTACAACAGCAATGTCTGTTCTGCAAGACCCAGATCCAAAATCAGATGCTTAATCTGCCTACACTTACACTTCTGTACTTTCTTCATATTTAGCAAATAAAAAGTATTCTTATCATCCAGGAGTTATCTAGGAGAACTGGGAATGTGTACACTGTGTAGAACAGGGCCTGCCAGTTGACTCTTTTTTTAATAGCTCTGCTTTTGTAAGAGAAACTTGAAAAATCTGCATATCACTTCATAAATTCCAGTATTAGCTGTGCATTTCCTGTATGGCTTAAGAGATTTTAACAGAAAAGAGATTTCTGTACCTTGTTGTTTGGTTTTTAAGTCTTCACATTATTATTATAAGAGCAGAATTTTTATGTGATTGAAACCCCTCTTGCCAAATGGATCTTTGTAAGATAGCAAGTTGCCACACAACAGATGTCTCCTGTAACTCCCCATGCATCCACTCTTAACCTGTAGTAAATAACTGAATATTTCAAGTCAGTTTACCTCTTTTTCATTGTGAACTAAATTCACTTGACTCTTTTAGCATTTGCTGCAACCTGAGCATACACAAGAATAGTTACCGTGGACTGCTGAGTCTCAGTAATGTGTTACTCAGGGCAAGCTTGTAAGCCCCTAGACCAGGAGCTCTTGGTCATGTTACTTGTTACACAAAAGTCCATTTCCTGACATGCGGAACGTCGTAAGGTTTTGTAAAGCAATACTGTGTTTAGCAAAAAAACCTCACTCATACCAACCAACAGGAGATGCAGAAGTGTAACTGGTCGCGTTTCACTGCAATCCTTTTACTGGTAAAACTGGAAGCAGAATTACACCTAGGAATTGGCAAAGTGATGGTTCTTGGCTTGAACAAATGTTACAAGCTTAATTGCTGCAACTGCAGCTTTGCTAACAGCAAGCAATTTTTAAAGTGCAGGAATTTAACTGTCTGTAGGAAATCTTGAGCTAACTCTATATTTCGGAGCATGTTTCATAAAAACACAAGTCCAAACCCAGATCACTTTCTTTTAATAGAGAACCGGATGAAAAGAACCCAGATTCCCCTTGGCTCAAATGTGGTAGAGTTTATTTCTTTGGAATTCCTCTAGATTTACACCAAGACTGGTCCTAATTGACTCAAAAGGGATGGAAACACATGCTAGAGGTTTTGCTGTGTTGGGTCCTCTGGTTCCATTGTGAGCTGTGCTCCTTCTGGAAGTTCCAAGCTTTTCATGGTTGCATATACTCACCTTGCATCTGCCTGGTGTGTTTTCAGTAAAGACTGACTGTATATGAAAAACTGACTTATACAAATGTTGCTTTTTGATTGTTTTGGTTGGGTTTTTTTTGTTTTCTTTTAAGTTGTGAATGATTTGCCAGTGTAGGAACCAGGGATGTATCTCATATTGTGGTGGTCTGGATCCTTTCACTCTGTGTGCCATTTTCTTCCAAGGGTAACAGTGGCCAACTGGGCTGGTGGAGGATGGAGCTGAATTATATTCATTTTATATTTGTCTCAGGGGATCAGCTCTGTGAATTCCATCGCGTGAGGGAAGCTAATGTTTGCCCTGATTTGAATGTAACTTTTTAATGTCTTTTAAAAACTATTTTGTTTAATAATGTTTTTCTTCTTCTAGCATTCTAGTAAATGTTACCTAGTGTGTTGGTTCATTTTTGCCCTCCAGGGTTGTTTATATGCTAGCCCAAGGTCATGCCAAAAAGTAATAGAAGTTTAAATGCCAAATGTTTATGAAACTGCTGTCTAAATACTGATTGATTGCACAGTTGAAATAAAAGTTTTCCTTAGTAAAAGTGCTACTTGATAAATACTTTATTTTCAGTGTCTCTGAAGAGTGTCCCAAAACTAAAAAGATAGAAATACAGTGCCTCAGTTTAGACTGAGCAGCTAGGGGAGATATTGGCACTTAAAGTCATAAAAAGAAGTAGAAGGTAAACTGCACGTGCCTTTATTACCAAAATTCATAGAACTTTCCCAAACATGTAATGATGTATGACTTATATACCTGGAATTGTTTCCCACCTGGCACAGACCCCCTGTCTGTGTCCCACTACTGTCACACACACATGCAAGATCGCTGGTGTGGTTTATTGAATGGTGGAAAATGTGGTTCTTGGCACAGTTGTTCTGAAAAGTCTGGAAAGCTGCTGACAAAAGTGCACTACTGAATTTTTTCCCAGCATTTCTACACTCTAACTGATGAACCTGGTATTTCAACATCTGACAGGACCATGAAAACGTAGTTGCTATTGGTCCAAAGGCAAATTGCTATTTTTATGAAGGAGTACCTTCTAGATGAAAGTCAGTCAAGTTAAATTAGCCAGGAAGTTATGTTCTGTGGGGATTACACAGTTTCTGTTGCTAGCAAGTTCATTACTGATTACCACTTGAAAGGAACTGAAAACTTGGCCAGGTGGTTTGAAGGGTTTGAGTACAAAGTTGGATTTAGAGTAGTGGTCCCTGTGCAAATCTTGCACTACTGAAAATGAAACCACAGTAATTACTGCTGTTGTTTACAGGGTCTCTAGAGGGAATGAAAACAGAACAGCAATGGAGTCTGAACTCTTGCAATACTTACCTAGTTTTACCTTGGTTTTTCTTCTCTATTGATGTGTAAAAGACTGGAACTCTTCACTGGAACCTAATACACTTAATGGGAAAGGAAAGGTATTTCACAGGTATTTCAGAGCTTGAAATCACAGTACTGGGAATTGAAGACTTGAAATAAATGTTCACTAACCTCCTTCTTTGTCCAGGAAACTATTGAATAAATTTTTTTACTTCTTGTTTTGACCCTCTCTAAGAGGCATGCACCCTAGCACCACTAAGAGAGAGGGTGCACCCCTAGGAGACAGAAGCCTCTCAGCTCTGGCAGCATCTGGAGCTGATGAGTTAGGCTGCCTGCATTCTGTGGCAAAACCATAATGTCTTTCTTTCCTTTTGATTTCTTGGAAGACAGAGGAAAATCCAAAAAGGCTCATCATGCTGCTTTATGAATCACAGCTGTTCTTACCTGTGGAGTCTGTTTATACAATAGAACAGTTCTGCTTAGTTGGGCAGCTTACACAACATTTATCCCTGGGAGTATTAGAGCACCAGCTGTGCTGACTATTTATAAAACAAACTCTCATCCATAATTCTGAATTCCGTATGTTCAAATAGAGGGACACTGAAATACCGTTATTCAGAGACAACTGAGGAAATCTAGACAAATGCTGAAAAAATAGTGGAGTTTTTTAACAGAGTATTTGTAAAAAGTAATAAATCTGGTATTTCGTCAATAAATTACATTTTAAAAGATAAAGAATTTTGAGTGGCTAGGGAGCAGTCAGTCTTGGACTACCAGTGTTATGAAAGCTCTGCTCTACCAGCATAGTCCACCACAGATGCTGGTTTTTTATAGGTAAGAAAAGGAACCAGCTGCAGTTCCCGGTTATGTTACCAATGGGTAGTACAGGTAAATTTTATAGTACAGAATCCTCGTTCTCAGTAGAAATAAATAAATAGTAAAGCCTCATCTTTCAAGGAATTATTATTGCAAAGGAAAGCTTTGAAACAGCCCTGGTTTCAGACCTGATGCTGTGCTGCCTGCCTACAGTCTGCCACCACCATGAACGCCTGAACTTCAGCCAGGTGAGGTCTGGGGGCCACATTAATTGAAATGACAGCATTGCTGTTTGTTTGGTTTATCAGTGACCTGAATCTACTGTCTTTGCTTGTATGTTTTTTTGGATAAAAGGACCAATACCTTGGAAGGTGAAAGCCAGCTTTCTGCCATGCTTTGCAAGTTGCCTGGCCCACAGCAAGGGAGGGAAAGGACTCTACCTGCAGCTGCATTATGTGAAATATCCCTTGCAGTACCACAGGTGAGCAGCAGTTCTTTTTGGATTAATTCCTCTCCCCGCCCTGACTTTTTCAGGTAAAACTGGCATCTCTGTTAAGCAGCAGAGTCTGTGCCTGTATTTGGCTGCAACACTGTGCAGAGCACCACGGGTTAAAGGAACTGACTGCCCCAGGGTTTAAGCTGAGTAAGAGTATCTCGAAAACCAGCCCAGTTCTCCACCAAATCCGAAGCTCCATTGACTGCAGATTTAGAATCTTCTTTGCACCTAAAGCCAGATTTTGTATTTTGTTATATATGAAAAAAGACTTTCCTTTGTTTTATTCCTTAAGTTATTTCTCTTGACTATTTACAAGTAAATCTAGTTGGGTTTTCTGTTTGGGGATGCACAAGCATTTCTTAACACTAAGATTAACCTGTGACATATCTTCTTTCCAATACATGTTGGCACTCTGTGGCCCAGCCTGCCTCCCCTTTTCCTTCCTCTGCTCTCATGGCCTCAGGAAAGGTGCTAGACAGCAGAGCGTTTCCTCTGTCAGCAAGAGAGAAGCTGTAGGTACTAATGCTGCTGTTGTCCGCGTTGCAGCATCCCACTCTTTATATAATAAACGTATTAAGTCTTGGCCTCACCTTTTTCTCCCCACAAAGTGAAGACGATGGGATTCGAACCCTCCTTTCTGTGCATATTTGTATGCTGGAGCCCCAGGAAAACCAGATGGGATTTAACACAACAGGTGACCATGTTTTTAACAAACTGGAGTGTAAGCTTTATTTAAAACTCATAATCTAAATCCTGTTTACACAGGAATGTGCCATTGAGGTATATGGAAAATGCAGATAACTCAGAATCTAGCTGTGGTTCACTGAAAGATACACTGTGTCCTAGTCCATAGGATTTCCCTTGGCTGGCCATGGTGCCAGCAGCTCTCCAAGAGGCTTCTGCCCATACTGTAAGGCATGAATTCCCCTTTGGTCTGCAAGGACCAGCTGAGAGGGTTTTCTGACAGTGCTGCAAAGTTGTCCAAGTTCTTCAAGGTTTCTCTGGAGAGATGGCTCAAGCATCACTGGAAATAGAGCAAAATTCCAGGTAGGTCCAGGGGATGCCATATGCTGTAATTATTCACAGTCTTGAAGGATGAAAGTGAATTTCTGTCAGTGACTGAAGATGTGTTTCCTATTATACTGCTCCATGGGAAGTTTTAAATTGGTGCCTAAAACACTGGATTCTGCTTTATCTGGGAATAGACTGAGGACTCCCCAGAGATCATGTTAATAGAATGGGTTTGAATTTCCTTTTATCTGCATGGCAATACACTGGGAAAAAAGATTTTCATGAGTAAAGGAGCAGATGCTAGCCTGCCAGGCAGTTGCATCACACAGAAGCAGGAAAAAAAGTGTTGCTCCCACTACAGCTCACTACTGCCTTTAACAATTTACATTTTGGTGTGCTGGTCTAGGAAATGAACCCCTCTGGTTTGCTGAAAGCTATCAGCAGGGTGGCAGAGCTTAATATATGCAGTTTATAGTCATATTAGCTTGAAGCAATCCCACTGAACTACTTGCTCATAGCCTTCCCCGTGTTAGGTTGTACAGTGGAAGTTTGAAGTAAGACAGTTTACGGCACAGACTGTACAATTAAAAAAAAATTAATTTCCATTAAAAGTCATACCCTTCATGTTAGCAACCGTCATGCTTTGGAATAGATCCTGAATATTTATAGGTCAGTAACAGCTTGCTCACTCTCTACCAAATAAACCAATCTGGCTTTGTTTTATACAAAACCCACAGTCAAGGCAGAATGAATCCCTTGAGATCAAGGTTTCCAGCTTCAAAGTATACGTTAACTTCAAGCTTGAGTTTCAAGTATTTCAATCAAAATACCACAAAATCAAAAGGAAGACAACCTCTGGTTCATAATAGGAAAGAATTCTGATACTGGCTTTTGCAACGCTTTACAGGAAAGTTACTATGTTAAAGAGGAGAACACCCTCTTATATTTTATATAGTGCATCTCTAGCTTTGTGATCTACATATGGGTAAGATAAAATCAGTGGAGAAGGACTTGCATATTAGAAGCTATTTGTAGTACAGCCTAGAATCACAGTCAATACCCATAAGTCCACTTCTGCCACCGTAAAGGCTCAGAGTTTTACATGAGCCTGAACTACCTCCATGATTAGTTTTTGAGCACTGAGCAGAGATGGGATAAGCACCCTGGTGCCCAGCAGAAGTCTCAGCCCTGAGTTTGTAGTTGGGTTCACTGGGAAGAGTTTTTTAGTAGGAGCACTCTACAACTTGCTTTAGTGTTCAACCAGGGTTTTAAGAGTTTGTGATGATGTTTCTCTTCTAGAAAACATTATAGCCCAGCCCTGCAGCTGCAGATAACTAAATGACAGGATTCCGGTAGGAACAGCCATACAGCACCCCGAAAAATCTGCCTGCAAATTTGAGATTCTTAATCGTACCCACTAGGCATAATACGTGTCAAGCAATTTAATCCAGTTTGGTGTTTGCAGACAGATAGTGCATGTATTTTAAATAATTAGTTCCACATTCTTTTCTTGAAATCCTGGATTTCCTGTGAATTTTAGCCTGGGGATTAGGAAAGCGGCTCTCAGATGTAAGGGGTGAGTGCAGCATCTATGTAAGTAGGTCACAATGTACTTAAGCATATTTAGTTATCCATTCTTGTGTTCTTCCCTACATTTGTTGCACAATAAACAAAAGAGATATCTAAGTTTGATTCATTATCTCCTCTTAAAGGATGGCAGAACTCTGAGACTTCATAGTGGGGTATTTTTACTGCATTTTCTAACAATGCTATGTTTGTAATATCTTTTCTTTAATCTAGATTTCTTTTTTAATTTTTTTTTTTTTGCAGCTTTAGCTTCCTTTCATAGTCTGCAAACCCCACATCCAGACATTAGTTGGTTTCTGCTTCCCAGCAGATCTCCTATTACTCAGACATAGTTATGTGTTCAAAACAGAAGTTTTTTTTACTGCATTCCAGTAAATATTTTCCCTAATAATTAAGACAAAGCTATAGTTGCCAGAAAAAAAAACCAAACACCACCACAGCACATACATGTAGCAGTCCCCTTGATTGTCTATTAACTGCATTTCCTGGTTACTAATTGTGGAAATGCCTGGTAATTACTGCGAATACATGAGGTCTTACTGTAAGAAGATCTATAATATTATGGTGGGTTAACTCTGGCTGACTGCCAGATGCCTACTTTCTCTCACTCCCTCCCCAACAAAACTAGAGGAAAATAAAATGAAAATACTCACGAGTCAAGATAAAAGACAGGGAGATCGCTTAGCAGTTACTCTCCAGGCAGAACAGACTGGGCTCGGGGACATGTACAGACTTTCTCCTGGTCTGTACTCACAGAGATCAGTCCCGCGCCCCACCTCCTGCCAAAATCTGGCCACCTACACCCGATACAAAAGCCAATGATGTTTTTGTAAAAAGATTTAGGACGTGTTTGTTTTTTTAATAGAGACCCTGTATTTTGAGCATCCTTCAAACAGCCGTAATTGTAGTTGAAAAGCTTTAGCAATATGGATGGAGGGAAGTGCAAGTGCTGTAGTTTGACTGAAGTGGATGTAAGATTAATTGTTCCTTGATAGATGTGTTCTTGCTATGAAACTGTCCCCATTCTTTGCTATGTATATCCTTCCTAGAGAGTATAGATATACCCCATAAGCCCCAGTAAAGAGTTCCCCAATGAGAAATTTGTACAGTAATGTCAAAACCAGCTGGTCTCTAAACCTGACAGGTTTCATAGCCATGAGCTGAGTATCAATATTTTGTCTCACTACTAATACATATTGGTTTTAATTGGAGATAGTGAATCACAAATGCATGGATTAAATGTATCCTGTCCTGTGCTCTTCAACCATAGCAGTGAGATGCTGATTCTCTTCCTTAGTGCAGAAAATTGTCACTTACCCAGCGATAACAAGGGTTTTAGCAATTGTGGCATGGCTAGAAGTTGCATGTATCACACAATTTCTTAACAATGAGAGTGGTAAGGCCCTGGCCCAGGTTTTCCAGGGAGGTTGTGGCTGCCCCATCCCTGGAGGTGTTCAAGGCCAGGGTGGATGCAGCTTGGAGCAACCCGATCCAGTGGGAGGTGTCCCTGCCCATGGCAGAGGGTGGGAACTGGATAATCTTTAAGGTCTCTTCCAACCCAAACTATTCTATGATAATCCAGAATAGTCTACAGAGGTAGTGAGGGAGGCTGTGCTGTTCTCTCAGTGACTCTGCATCCTACTCTGCGCTACAGTTTCCATATGTACTTAACTCTGACTGGACAAGCAGTCCTAGTACTTGAAATTCAAAGACTTCAGTCAGCCCCATTCAATGGGTCTGATTCACCCTTGAGGCGGTGCCCTGTGAACTGCACTCTACGCAACCATGTAAAGTAGACCATAAAACAAAACAAATGTGGTTTTGTGTGTGGAAGTTAGTAATACCTAGATCCTGTCAAATGACTATAACTTGCAAAATTTTGTAAAGAAGTTGGTGTATCAGAGAAAAGACGCAACACATCTAGGAAGGTTCCCTCTAGTGCAAGCAGATAGATACGTGTGGGTCGGGAAGCTCAGTGTCTGTCCAAGGCTTTTACTGAGTCACAGGGCTGAGATGTGAGAACACTCGCACAACTTTGCTAAACCTGAAGAGTTTTTCCTGCAAGAGTTACCATTACCGCTCCTTCGGTTTTATGGCAAATAGTTCACTTCAGCAATTCTGCAGTGCAAAACCTGAGTCTTTGCCTAAATTTAATAACTTGCTTACAAGTGTACTGATGTGTAGGACAGCCTGGGACAAGGATTCCTCAGGTTTTTACAATTACAACCTTTATAGTTCTGACTCTCAGAAAAGTCGTTGACAGAGTCAGGATCCAAGACCAGATTCATAACCAATTATTGCAAAGATTAGCATGGCCTGTGCAGAAAACTTAGAAAGGACTCTTGAGAAAAGTGAGTAAGTGCAGCAATTAAATGCTTGCCTCTCTTTTCATCAAATCATGATAAACAGGAGAATGTAAATTATTAAAGGATAACCCAGAATGCACAAGAAATTGCATTTCTTTCCTTTCCCCACAGAGTGTCCCCATTTCACTGTTCATTGCTCAACAGGTGACCAGTTCTTTGAGTAGATAGTAGAAGCCCACAAAGGTTTGTTAAGCATGTATTTGCTCCTTTTAAAAGTTTATTATATCAATAACGTTAACATGACAAACTGAAAATTTCCTTTTAATTATCCCAAGAGGTAAAGGGAAAAGAAATCTTATATTCCTCATTGATTTGAAAATCACATGAGGGGATTTAATGCATGTGCCACTGGGTTTCTTGTCATAACTTCTCTACTTGGGTACTTTCAAATGTTTAGGTACTGTACTTATTAACTTTACATATCTGCTATAAATTCTTATAGTTTAAAACTGTTGGTAAATTGTAGGTTTTAACTTTATACATCCTAGGTGTTGTTGGCAAGTGTATATGAGTGTGTTGAAGATGATACTTGAGCATGGCTATATTTTAACTGGAAGTTGAAAAGGTAAATGTGCGCTCCAAAAAAAAAAATCGATTGGTCTCGCTGAGTTTCAGAACTGTCTAAGAGCTTGCTTTGAACTTTAAAAAACTTGTTCCAGTATAGTCATGACACTAAAGTGCCCTTTGTACACATTCCTGAAGCATTTGTTGATCAGTCCACTAATAACTTGTCTTGCAAAGTTTAGAAAAATGTGTTTCATCAGCCAATGATTTGCCATGTGATCACATAAAGCCAGGATAATTCTCAGACTTTTTTACCTGATTTTGAGACATATCTCGCATCATCTAGCAGAAAACTGGCAGTGGGCCACAGAAAAAAAATCTTACGTTCTTTCATGGACTAACTTGTACAGCAATCTCTTCTGTGCTTTTTCCCCACAAATAATTATGTACTAATTTCAGATTAGAGTTGAAACATAGACAGTTAGATTTTGGGTTTTACTTTGTATTATGTGGATGAATGGTTAGTGCAGAAATTTAGAGTCTTTATTTTTGTTGACGTAAAGCAGAAGTAAAGTGAGACCTGGTTTACCTCACCATAAGAGATGTAGCATTCACCAGTAGGTGAGCAATTTGCACCAAAATAGCTTCAAGGAACTGTGCTCAGACCATTTCAGTTACAATCCCAGAGAGATACAGAGAGATGCTCTACATCTGATAGAACCAGAAGGGAACCGATTAACACATTTTTCTGGAGCAATGCCAACTACACTAAAAAAACCCCCAAATCCTACAAAAAAAACCCCAACAAAACCCAACTACACTAAGAAGGCATAAACCCACATCTCTGTGTAACTTATAAACATCCTCATGGTTAGTTTTACTACCCTGAAAAAAGGAGAAGTGGAGGAGGAGAACAAATGAGTCTGGAGCAGGAGGTCTAACTCTACTGTAACAACAAAATGACATCTTTAATATTGTTTCAGGCCTGACAGAAACTCCCTACAGACTTAATAAACAGTCTTATTAATCACAGTAATACTGTACAACATGTACAACATGTACGAACATGTAGAACTAGCACTTTAATTTGTACGACACACAAAAGGGCCTTTTAGAAAAATTAATTATTGGGTTTATTTTTTTCCCTCGCAGCAGGTCAGGAAATAAAATCTACCAATGCTGGAAGACTGGTATGAGCTAAGGCTATTGCAATTCAAATTTCCTTAAATATGTCCCTTTTTTCCAGCTCACCACCTTCTGGCCAGGTGGAAGGGAGACTGCTGGCTGCCTGGCTGATGTGTCCAAGCGCTAGACAACCTGCATGTGTGCTGCCAGCTCTCACTGTGCACGTACCATGCTGTGACGCTGGACACGCTGCCCTTCTGCACAAGCCTGCTGCACTCCCACACCCGTGTCCATAGCACAGGGGCCCATTTCCATCTGGCTGTGTAAGAAATCTTCTGTGGTGACTTTATAAATCACAGCAACTTGACAGGTTAAAGCTGTGTGTACTTTATGTTAGAACACATACGGCTTCCATGAAAAGAAAACTTTTGTATTTTCCCTTGGGACTGGAAATGGCAGCTGGACAGTTCAGTCAGCTTCCAGCTTTTTACCGTCTGATGTCATGTTTACTTATTTCTTTCCTAATTTTATTCCTCTGGGATGAAATCTTGCCCCCTCCAATCAACAAATCTTTCACATTTTTCCTTTCTTCTGAATCCATTAAATGTCACTGTATTTCTCTTAGATGTCTGTATTTTTTCCATTAGCATATTTGTATACGTTTGTATGTTGTCAACATGGGCTTCAGTGCTGCTCTCTGCTCCTAACATATGCAGTAAAAAACCTTTAAATGTTAATGCTCTTTTGTGAATCTGTGTCTCATTGATATTTCTGTCCTGATGATGTAATGCAACACTGACTGTTCAGATGCTATGACGACAATTAGTAAAAACTTCCTTACCAGAATTCATACAGAAAGGCTCTTTTACTAGCCGCCTTTTAAACCTGAATTCAGAAGGAGAGCAACCTAGAAGTTAGCAAACCCAGATCTTCTACCCTTAGTAACATTTTCTGGCCTGATGTGTCACCCGTGATTGAAGTTATTGTAATCTCACCAAAGCCACCCTTTTCAAACCTAAGCCTGAATTACAAAGCATTAAAGTGAAATGTATTTGTTCACTATTGAGTACTCTGGCAGGGAGTTATTGTTAAAAAGAAGAAAATTACTTCAGAATCACAGAACCATTACAGTTTGAAGGGAGCTCAGGAGGTCTTGACTTTGAGTCCAGCCTCTTGCACAAAGCAAGGTTAATGCTGAACTTGCGCCACGCTATTCTAGGCTTCGCCCAACTGGGTCTTGAAAATTTCCCACAATGGAGATTCTACAGTTTCATTGCCTTCTTGTTTGAATGCTTGTTTGGCCTCAGAACAATCTCTTCTCATACCCTCAGCCAGCTGGAACCTAATTTCAAATTATGACCACTGAGTCTCATTTTCCTCTTCAGTGAAGAACGTGTCTCTTCTTGGTAACCTCCTCTTAGGCACCGCAAGGTTGACTAGGTACCCCTAAGCTTTCTTAATTAATGCCAGATTTGGAGAGGAGTAAACATTGGGAGTAATTTTAAGGACAACCAATGAGCAGCAAGGCTATCAGGAGGTGAATGGTGGGCAATAACTTTCCTAGAATTTGGGGAATATTTGAGATGCTGGTGTAGGCACCTGGGCAAGTGAATTATTTCCCTTCAGACACTGCATCAGCCATTTCCAGTGCAGGGTTAGAAGTGTGAAGCCAGTCCAACAGGATTCTCACAAACTGCTCACTGAAGACCTGAGTACAAGTTAAAGCTGAATTTGGATGAACAGTAAAATAGACGTAATTTTTTGCAACTAGAGCACTGGGTTAAATTTGAATTCCCTGCTCATTTCTGATGCAGATAATCTCTCCCTAGGAACCTTTATAAACTCGGTGACATCAATCTGTGCATCCATAATTACAGTCTACATGCTATTACGAGGGAGCCTTGCACAGAAGCTCATACAGTCCTGGGAGAATAATCTAGGCCTACAGCAAGCTTCATCTCAGAAAATGCAAATCTTTTCCCAGATAAGACACATATTCCTCCCAATTTAGACTAGCTCACACCCACCTTGCTAATAGCAGGCTGTACTTCTCTTCAGCAAAATTACACAAAATTAACTAGCAGATCCCACAAGAATATTGGCAATACATTATACTTGGAGGCGCATGGATTCTGGGACTACTGCAAAGTGAGAGACTGTGGACAACTAAAAATGATGTCTGGGGAAGGACAAAAATCAACAAAGAGATTAATTACCTTCTCCATTTTATTCAGTTAGACATGCAAAAAGTAAAGCAAAAATATTGTAAGACCAGTACCTTCACCTTTACACAAAGATCACTTTTTTACCCCCTCAGAAAAAGTGTTCCAAATACTGGCAAGGTACCAGCTATCCATCTAACAAAAATGGTGGCAGGGACATCTCCCACTGGATCAGGCTGCATGAGGTCCAATCCAACATGGCCTTGAACACCTCCAGGGATGGGACAGCCAGCTTCCCTGGGAAACCTGGGCCAGTGCCTCGCCACCCTCATAGTGAAGAAATTCCTCCTTATGTCTGGTCTAAATCTGCCCTGCTCCAGTTTATACCCATTGCCCCATGTCCTATCACTGCAAGCCTTTGTGAAAAGTCCCTCCCCAGCTCTCTTGTAGCCCCTTCAGGTACTGGAACCTGCTCTAAGGTCTTCCTGGAGCCTTCTCCAGGCTGAACAACCCGAACTTTCTCAGTCTGTCTTTGTATGGGAGGAGAACCCCTCAGGCCAGGGACCAGCCTGGACATGACACCAGTGTGGAGGTGGCCCCTCCCTGAAAATGTCACTAAAATTGGGAAAAGAAACTTCTTAACACCAGTTAGGAGTCTTAAGAAGCAGGCATTCTTTTTTATTTGATACCAGATATATGGGGGGATCGATCCTCCTACTGTATATGCTGGCGACTACAAGTAGCAGGGGCTTTTATACATTGATTGTATGCATATTTATTACAGTTCTCATAAAAATCATGCATATTAATGACATTTCCCAATACTAATTACAATAGGTGCCCCCCCCACTTTGTGCATGTTCCCACAGTCCTTTATTGAGCCCGAGGGCTGCAGAGCAGCCCCTGCTCTATTTTGTCAGCACCTGGCCCGCTTGGAAGGTTCCATATGCGAGGATTAATTGATAAGTTTTGCTGCAGATGGTTTGTATGTTTAACCATCTTGTAATATAAATCTGTCTTGTATCAAGAGATAATATGCAGACAATCTCCAGACATGGATAAATAACCTGAAAGAATAAACACTGACTTAGAGGTGCAAGAATGTATTGCTATGCTTAATTGTCTTGCAGGTTACAGTTGTCTTAGGTCAAGATAAGGTCCAGAGGAGGGCTACAAAGGTGATCTGAGGGCTGGAGCACCTCTCATACAAGGACAGGCTGAGAGAGTTGGGGCTGTTCAGCCTGGAGAGGAGAAGGCTCCAGAGAGACCTTAGAGTGACCTTCCAGTACCTGAAAGGGGCTACAAGAAAGCTGGGGAGGGACTGTTTACAAAGGAATGATGTGATAGAACATTGGGCAATGGGTCAAAACTGTCAAAAATCCTGAGAATTTGGAGTGGGCGCCAGCTCTGCATGGCCTTGTGTTTGAGATGGGGAGCGACTCCAAATGGGAGGGTGGTATGAAAAAAACACGTCTGTTCAGTGCAGAACACAAGACGTTATCATCTTCAAAGAATGAACAATGCTTGTAAAAACACTGCTTGAAAGAAAACCTCCCATATGAGGACAGGCTGAGATAGTTGGGGTAGTTCTGCCTGGAGAAGGCTCCAGGGAGACTTTAGAGTGACCTTCCAGTTGGTTACAGGGGCTACAAGAAAGCTGGGGAGGGACTGTTCACAAAGGCTTGTGGTGATAGGACAAGGGGCATGGGTATAAACCGGAGAGGGGCAGATTTAGGGTAGACATAAGGAGGAATTTCTTCACAGTGAGAGTGGTGAGGCACTAGCACAGGTTGCCCAGGGAGCTTTTCGAAGCCAGGTTGGATGGGGCCTTGGAGCAACCTGATCCAGTGGGAGGTGTCCCTGCCCATGGCAGAGGGTTTGGAACTGGATGGGCTTTAAGGTCCCTTCCAAACCAAACCATTGCATGATTCTGAGAGATAACCTGAAGGGAGTCTCCAGACATGGTTGCTTAACCTAAAAAAACCAAAAACGTTCTTTTAAGATTTACATGGTTCTTTGTCTAAAACCAGTATATATACACCCACTGCTTTTGTAAGATGGGATGCCTTTTTTAGAAGGGCATCTGATTCAGTGCTCAATTGTGAAATAAATTTTATTATCATTGCTTCAAAGACTTTGTCCTTTTCAATACATTACCAGTGAGTAAGTGTTTCTCACACATAGGTGTGAAATAAGGGTTATCTTGACCTGTCATCTTTTTTTGGCTCATGAAGTGCTGGCCAGATGCCGGTCTTCAGCATCCTTCATTGTTTCATTACTTAAATATGATGAAACTAGAACTTTTATGTTCATGGATTTCTCTGACTAGATCAGGCATGGATTTCTATGACTACACTAGTACCGATACCAAAAATGTTGGGAAATAAACTCTTCAAGACTCGTTTAGGAGTTTTAGAAAGCAAGCATCCTTTACCACTGCTGGACAAGAGAAGGGAATGATCTCCATTAATCGTGTGCAACGAGACAAAGGCTGTTACAGAAGATTTTTCCTGTTTACATGGGTATGTATAAATTTACTCAGAAATCTTATGCATACTCTATTACTTCCCAAGGTCTAATTTTAACGTTATGAAGCTTTGCAACAGCCACAACTCTTGCTAGTTTGGAGCTCTGGCTCCAGCTCTGCTCAACCTTGGCTTTAAGGCTGCAAACAGGCATCCTGGCTTGGATCAGAAACGGTGTGACCAGCAGGTCCAGGGAGGTTATTCTCCCTCTGTACTCAGCACTGGTGAGACCGCTCCTTGAATCCTGTGTGCAGTTCTGGGCCCCTCACCACAAGAAGGATGTTGAGGCTCTGGAGCGAGTCCAGAGAAGAGCAACAAAGTTGGTGAAGGGGCTGGAGAACAGCCCTTATGAGGAATGGCTGAGAGAGCTGGAGTTGTTTAGTCTGGATGAGGCTGAGGGGACACCTCATTGCTCTCTACAACTACCTGAAAGGAGGTTATAGAGAGGAGGGTAATGGCCCCTTCTCCCAAGTGACAGCGGACAGGACGAGAGGCTCAATCTCTGCCAGGGGAGGTTCATGCTTGACATCTGGAAAAAATATTTCACAGAAATGGTCATTGGGCACTGGCAGAGGCTGCCCAGGAAGGTGGGTAAGTCACCACCCCTACAGGTGGTTAAGGGATGGGTGGGTGAGGTGCTGAGGGGCCTGGGTTAGTGATTAGCAGAAATGGTTGCACTCGATGACCCAGTGGGTCCTTCCCAAACTAGTGATTCTATTCTATGAAACAAGAGAGGATTCCGGAGGAGACACCTGCTCAAGGAAAATCCCGTCTAACTTCTACCCTCCACCCCCTTCGCCTCAGCCTCGCAAGGCGAGAAGCGACACCCCCTCCCCTCCCTCAGCTTCGTGCGGGCCCAGCGGGGTGATGATGGCGGCGTCCCAGCCCGCTCCCCGCCGCCTCCGAGCCTTCCCCCCGCCTCCAAACTTTGCAAAGCGGGAAGGGGAGGAGGAGGGGGAGGCGTGGGCGGAGGGGGCGGTCCGGCGGCATCAAAGAGCCCCGGTTCCTGCCGCGCCGGCAGAGCCATGCGCCGCCGTCTGTAATGTCAGCGGAACAGGAGAAGGACCCCATCGCGCTGAAGAGAGCCCGAGGTACGGCCTGACCGCCCCCCTCCACAGCTTCCCCGGCCCCCGAGGCGGCCCCCGTTGAGGCGCGCAGCCCCAGGGCCTGGCGAGGGGCAGAGCCCGGCCGGGTCGCTGCCATTAGTATGCAGCCGGCGTCCCGCTGGAGACGGCGCCGCCTGCCCCAGCCCCGAGGGCTCCAAGGACGGGCTGGACGGGGCCGCCGAGCCCCCGGCTCCAGCGGGAGGTGGCCCTGCCCGGCATCCCGGGGTGGGGACAGGGTGAGCGTTGAGGTCCCTTCCACCCCGAACCCTTCTGGGATCCGGGCGAGCAGCCTGTAAATCGTGGAAGCGTAGAGTAGTGTGGGTTGGAAGGGGCCTTAAAGATCGTCAAGCTCGTGCTTGCTTGGGGCCGGAGGGGTTGTTTTTCTCTTTTTCGGGAAATGGAAGAATTGTCGGAATGGTGTTCTTTATTGTTAGCGCTGTTGCGTGGCTCCTGCGAGGCTTCAAGTACGCGATTGTGTGAAATGTGTAACGATACGGTCATGGAACGGTTTGGGTTGCGAGGGACCTTGAAGCCCATCCAATCCCACCGCTCGCCTTGGGGGGATGTGCCCACGTCCTCCCGCTTGCTCCAAGCCCCATCCAACCTGGCCTTGAACGCCTCCAGGGATGGGGCAGCCACAACTTCCCTGGGCAGCCTGGGCCAGCACCTCAGCACCCGCACCGTGAAGAAATCCTTCCTGAGGGCTGGTCTAAAACTGCCCCTTGCCAGTTAATACCCGCTGTGTGGTGGCTTTCCCGGCTTGGGCTGTGCGACTGACTTAAGTGGTAGTAACACATCAGCCTACTTGTGTCCTTATAGTCCTTACGAAACTGAAATGCATTTCTGAATGAAATAATGGAAGGCAACAGGCTGACTGAATTGGGGTGAAAATCGTTGTAGAAATGATAAGATCTGAAATTTATTGCTTCTCCTTTCCCAATCTCCTGTTTTGCCCCTGGAGTTCTATTGTTCTTGATGTTTTAAGCCTTTTTTTTTTATGGTTGGGTAAGTGGGGAAAGGTGTGCTTTCTGCTAGGCATCTTGTTGTTTATTTACTGTTTGGTTTCCTGAAACTGTGCTGGTAACAGCTGGATTGCAACATTGAGAATGAGTGAATGAAAACATGCAGCAGTGTTACAAAGGAGACTGGGATTCATTAGACTCCTTTACTCTCAAACCCACGTTCTACAGATATTTGAGCACGTATGGTTTCACATGCCTGGGTTGCCCACCGAGTTCTGTGCAATTACCACTTAACATCAGAACTGTTTTACAGTATCAGGGCCGTGTAACAGGGTCACCAAATCTGGTTGAAATCAGACTCTCTCATTTTCTGTCTATAATGGAAACTATTCAGCCATTTATGTTTCTTGGGAAAGTGTTCTTACAGAGCTAAAGCACTGTTTAAAAAGAGTCTGGCATCTGTCCTGTAAAAACCTAGACAAAGATTTGTTGGTGAGTGTAAAAATGTTAAATTATATGCACTATGGCATAAATTACATGCAAATTCATAATCTTTTAAGGTGTAAACAAAACTACAAATAGAAGTTCTGGCTAACACTGAAAATGCCTGTGCTATTTGTGTGCAAAGTAAAAAAGAATATGGGTCTTACTTCTTTTCCTTTCTTCCATTTTCTAAATGACTGTAACACATTTTATCTGTTATTTAGTAAGGGAATGGTTATCAGATATCTCTAGGTCCATTACATATATGATGTGCCAGTCAGAGGATTGTGTTTTGCCATGTAAAATTGATCTCAGATGACGAAATTTTTTTCATCCTTAGTTTTAACGTGTTCGGTACGCCTTTTAATGAAAGCCTGTGTGGTATGTACCAAAAGTGACTTTCTGGAAAGTTTATTTTGGCTGCATGAAAATGACCCCTATTCATTCTTTTCTGGAGGTATGCTAGCACTAACATTCTATTTCCTTTCATGTATAAATTAAATCATTATAAAATCCACAGGGAAAATATAAATTCATAAGGCTAAATTAAATCATTGGCCTCACACAGTGACAACTGAAAATACAAAAGCTTTGTACCTTTGACGTAGGGCTCCATCCTACAAACCGAGGCATGTGAATGGCTTCACCCATGTAAGTAATTTATGCAGAAATCAGTGAACTTTTCACTGAAATTCTAATATTCATAAGCCTATTTTCTTGAAGAATGAGATCCTGGAGAGGGAATTGATGTGTAATTTTATAAAGTTTAAACTTATGCTGCTGTAAAACAGCACTTGCATATGATCTTTGGTATTCTACTTGATCAGAGATTTATTCAAGTTTGTGCTGCTAGCTGTTGAATTTATGAAAATAAATCTTGATATTTTTGATATTTTGCTAGTAGTGGTTAATGTTGCATATGTATTTAGAGTACAGGACCATGAACAGGAGTGTGTTTCATGCAGTTGTGAGGAATAGTGTTCACAGTACAATCTCCCACTGATTTTGTTAAACATGGAGGAATGCTGGAAAAGAAGCTAATGGAAACCCTGGAGACGGTTTTCAGCAAATAGTTTATCAAGAATATGATTTATAGAATTGGAATTTAAGGGAGATTTTACATCATGCTTTATGTAGTATCTAGAGTTAATGCAGTGGCAGTGCTTCAGAACACACTATATAAATGCGGGATTTTACAGACCAAATCAAGGCAAAAAGGACTTTTTTTTTTTTTTTTCCTCCCCCTGTAGAGTAAATCCTGGTAACCCTATTTGTAGGCTATACTGTNTGTGTGAAATGTGTAACGATACGGTCATGGAACGGTTTGGGTTGCGAGGGACCTTGAAGCCCATCCAATCCCACCGCTCGCCTTGGGGGGATGTGCCCACGTCCTCCCGCTTGCTCCAAGCCCCATCCAACCTGGCCTTGAACGCCTCCAGGGATGGGGCAGCCACAACTTCCCTGGGCAGCCTGGGCCAGCACCTCACCACCCGCACCGTGAAGAAATCCTTCCTGAGGGCTGGTCTAAAACTGCCCCTTGCCAGTTAATACCCGCTGTGTGGTGGCTTTCCCGGCTTGGGCTGTGCGACTGACTTAAGTGGTAGTAACACATCAGCCTACTTGTGTCCTTATAGTCCTTAAGAAACTGAAATGCATTTCTGAATGAAATAATGGAAGGCAACAGGCTGACTGAATTGGGGTGAAAATCGTTATAGAAATGATAAGATCTGAAATTTATTGCTTCTCCTTTCCCAATCTCCTGTTTTGCCCCTGGAGTTCTATTGTTCTTGATGTTTTAAGCCTTTTTTTTTAATGGTTGGGTAAGTGGGGAAAGGTGTGCTTTCTGCTAGGCATCTTGTTGTTTATTTACTGTTTGGTTTCCTGAAACTGTGCTGGTAACAGCTGGATTGCAACATTGAGAATGAGTGAATGAAAACATGCAGCAGTGTTACAAAGGAGACTGGGATTCATTAGACTCCTTTACTCTCAAACCCACGTTCTACAGATATTTGAGCACGTATGGTTTCACATGCCTGGGTTGCCCACCGAGTTCTATGCAATTGCCACTTAACATCAGAACTGTTTTACAGTATCAGGACCATGTAACAGGGTCACCAAATCTGGTTGAAATCAGACTCTCTCATTTTCTGTCTATAATGGAAACTATTCAGCCATTTATGTTTCTTGGGAAAGTGTTCTTACAGAGCTAAAGCACTGTTTAAAAAGAGACTGGCATCTGTCCTGTAAAAACCTAGACAAAGATTTGTTGGTGAGTGTAAAAATGTTAAATTATATGCACTATGGCATAAATTACATGCAAATTCATAATCTTTTAAGGTGTAAACAAAACTACAAATAGAAGTTCTGGCTAACACTGAAAATGCCTGTGCTATTTGTGTGCAAAGTAAAAAAGAATATGGGTCTTACTTCTTTTCCTTTCTTCCATTTTCTAAATGACTGTAACACATTTTATCTGTTATTTAGTAAGGGAATGGTTATCAGATATCTCTCGGTCCATTACATATATGATGTGCCAGTCAGAGGATTGTGTTTTGCCATGTAAAATTGATCTCAGATGACGAAATTTTTTTCATCCTTAGTTTTAACGTGCTCGGTACGCCTTTTAATGAAAGCCTGTGTGGTATGTACCAAAAGTGACTTTCTGGAAAGTTTATTTTGGCTGCATGAAAATGACCCCTATTCATTCTTTTCTGGAGGTATGCTAGCACTAACATTCTATTTCCTTTCATGTATAAATTAAATCATTATAAAATCCACAGGGAAAATATAAATTCATAAGGCTAAATTAAATCATTGGCCTCACACAGTGACAACTGAAAATACAAAAGCTTTGTACCTTTGACGTAGGGCTCCATCCTACAAACCGAGGCATGTGAATGGCTTCACCCATGTAAGTAATTTATGCAGAAATCGGTGAAACTTTTCACTGAAATTCTAATATTCATAAGCCTATTTTCTTGAAGAATGAGATCCTGGAGAGGGAATTGATGTGTAATTTTATAAAGTTTAAACTTATGCTGCTGTAGAACAGCACTTGCATATGATCTTTGGTATTCTACTTGATCAGAGATTTATTCAAGTTTGTGCTGCTAGCTGTTGAATTTATGAAAAGAAATCTTGATATTTTTGATATTTTGCTAGTAGTGGTTAATGTTGCATATGTATTTAGAGTACAGGACCATGAACAGGAGTGTGTTTCATGCAGTTGTGAGGAATAGTGTTCACAGTACAATCTCCCACTGATTTTGTTAAACATGGAGGAATGCTGGAAAAGAAGCTAATGGAAACCCTGGAGACGGTTTTCAGCAAATAGTTTATCAAGAATATGATTTATAGAATTGGAATTTAAGGGAGATTTTACATTGTGCTTTACGTAAAGCTTTATGTAGTATCTAGAGTTAATGCAGTGGCAGTGCTTCAGAGCACACTATGTAAATGCTGGATTTTACAGACCAAATCAAGGCAAAAAGGACTTTTTTTTTTTTTTTCTCCTCCCCCTGTAGAGTAAATCCTGGTAACCCTATTGGTAGGCTATACTGTGATGTGCTGTGCTCAAGCATGAGTTTACTTTGAGTACAGGATTGCAACATCATGCACTAGTCTTTGCAATTCAGACTTAAAATTTGATAGATCTTTATTTGGGATGTCCACGTATGTTCCTTATGTACAACCAGAAACGCAATTAAATTTCAACAGTAACAGCCAAAGCCAAAAGGAACTTAGTAAAGCAGAGGCAGAACTGGATTCTTAGTTGAGGCAAGACTGGTGAATTCCCTGAAACCTCAAACAAGAGGGCAGGAGGAAGGTAATGCCTGAAGTGGAAAATTTATCAGACCTTCTTTGATCAGGAGTGTTTGAATTGATTGTTGGATAGTTTAGTTTGTATGCAGTAGGTCCATTTCTTCCCTGTGAGAAGTGATTTTGTGTTACTTCACTGAATAGTCTTAAAGCTGGTTTAGCTGTCTGTTGGGAATACTTGTCTAACATAGAGTGGGCTAATGTCATGCTCTATGCTGCTTTGTTTAATACTATTCAGAGTTCACAGTTATTTTCAGGTCATCTTTGATAATAATTGTGAAACCCACGTGTTCAGCTGTGTGCTTGCATCTGGATGAAGTTTGACTTGTGTTCTGAATATTAGTTTTAAACACAGAACAGTAAATTTAATTAGGTTTGATTGCCCTCTTCTTACTGCTATAGGTATATATTTTAAAGAACAAATAAGCTATTATTTTAATGGACCTAGGAAAAAAATGAAGTAATGTACAGTTCCTTAATGTAATGATGTTAGTATGTTAACATGTGTTTCTCTCTTCTCAGCCAAAAGTAATTTTCATACTTCAGCTAGGAGTTCTCTTTGCATTTCCATATGATGGCAAATATTCACTTGTGCCACATCAAGGCAGACCAGCTGGGATAATAAGGAATGTAATAAAACAACACCTCCCCACTTTCTTTTTTTTTTTTTTTTAATCGGTGGTCTAACTAGAGTTCTAAAAAGGAAGGCCACAATTTAGACAAACTTTCTAGCTTGTCCCACTGTTCCACTGTTATGAAAGGTGAGGAAGAATCCCAGGTGAAGTATGGATATATTTGTATTGCTCAGTCAAGTCTGATTGAGTGATCAATAAAATGAACGTTCTTTACTTCTTTTTGTACCACAGCAGCCACACTCAATTATTATGTGAGTTTTCTGCAGAGCAGGGCAGGTTCACTTAGAGCCCCTCATTTTTGGCAGGAGTCCTTTCATTTGATCAAGCCATGCATTTAGTAAGATATGGATCTCATAAACTGGGGCTCTGTCTAAAAATCATGGCAGGTTTTCATTCATTAATTCACTTTTCTTTGCTCTTCCCTTTACAGCGTATTGTAATGTACTATTACGTAATGGTGCAGTGAAGTTGATAAAATGCTGTGTCTGTGTAAGTTAAATAGAAGGTGAATCTTGCATATGGCTTTAAGCAGTGCTTTTGGAAGTTTTATGCATTATGCAAACAAGAAATATATTTAACTGCTGAAGTGGAGATGTTAAGAACCAAGGGACAGGTAAAAATAAAATAAATAGACATGTTTATTCCTAGTGTAATGAGCGTGAATAGGATGTTAAAGTGGTAATAGAGTAAGATGGTTGTATATGAGATATGATGACTTTTACCTCCAGGTGTTTGTTCCTTAAGGACTTGAAATGTAAGGCACCAGAATTAATGCAGGTTCAATATTTGTAAGAGATATCTGTTGCTGTGACAGACAGAGGCAAACTCAAACTACTATCTGTAAGAAAACTAATGCAGTATTGCCCTGATTGAAATTTTGTAGGTGGTGACAGTGGATTGGATGGGTTAGGAGGACCAGGAGTACAGCTTGGAAGCCCTGATAAGAAAAAGCGCAAAGCAAATACACAGGTAAATTTCCTTTGGTTTTTTTTCTTTTTAATGAATAGTGCACTTGGATGTATATTGTATTGCTCAGAACATCACAAATAGCAATTTCATGCAAAATATTTCAGTTGTACAGTGAAGCTGAAATCTTTGTAATACTAGTTATTCTCACTGAAGCTGTTTTAATTTTTGTGAGTTGACAAAGACCTATCTGTTGGGGAGTACAAGGAGACTGCAACAACTTGTATTTTACCAGATAGATTTGATTTTGAAGCAGGCTTTCTTTTCATGACTTTGTAGCCGTTGGTGGAAATCTGTACAGCATGAGTAAAATCTGTGGCATGAGGCTACTTTGCTTCATACTTTTATTCATGTATGTATGGGTTTGTGGGCTAATGGATCAGTGCAGTTTGTTAATGCTCTGACCAAACTCTTGGCATCTTCCCCAAGTGATTTTCATGCAAAAGCTGTGAGGCAGGTTCGGCTCCTTTCCAGTGAATCCATGCAATTTGGCATTTCTATGCAGTTTGTTTCCAAAAAAAGGAAGCTTGAATACAAAACATCTAAGGGAATTAGATATCTCTAGTGCAGAATTTTCCTTTGTGTGTTCTTTCAGCTTTGAATGAGAATATCTCTTAGTTTGGTACTGCCCAATGAGAGTAATTTTGTTTATGTAGGTCAAAAAATCACTTTCTTTTAGGCCTGCCTAAATTCCAGTGAGATGTGGACCTGCTTTCTTTTGTTTGTCTTAATGTGGTTACAGAGACACCTGCTCTGAGAAATATTAGTTAATTTAGGGGTTTCGGTCCTCTTTTCTTGGTGAAGCTTTCCTTGTGTTCTGGAACAGTGATAGATGTAGAGGGCATGCAGGTTAGTGTCCTCTCTTCTTACCAGGCTCAAAATTTGCAGTACAGCAGAATTTTTTTTTGGGGGGGAAATAATGTTCAGTCTTAGTTTATTAGTATTTAGGAGGAAGCATGTTCCGTGAGCACACTTGGTGAACATCTTGTGATGAATCTGCTAGAAGTTCCCCACAGGCTAGTCTAGAATGAAATTCAATTGTTTAGCCACCCTGATGACACTTAAACAGCCTCTGGGCTGCATTAAACACTTGATTATGCTCTGTAACCAGAAATCCTTGCTTTTTTTACCTACTGACTGTGCTTTGCAGACTGTCCGCAGTCACCAAAGGCTGGTAAGGGGCTCTTCTGTTTGGTATGCAGAATACAGAAAATTCTTGTATGCAGTCTCCTATATTCCATATACCTTCTTTTAGGGTTACAGCGATGTTATGTTTGCATATCCTCATAGAATTGAGGTGTCTTAAGAGAGATCTATATTTGGTAAAATGAACCCAAAGTGAAACTAAGGAAACATTTCAAATCTGCTTTTTAACATTTGGAAGTATTTTGTGCATATGTTAGTGACATATGTCTGTCTTTAATGCTGTTTTTCTGAAGTATTTAAGATTAAAAAATGTAAGTCACATGTCAAGTAGTGTTTTTCAGAATCAAGGTTGTGCACAATTTTTAAAACATTGAGATTACTGTAAATCACTATAGTATCTGGAGCCCAAACTCCTCTCTTGCTTCTGTATAGAAATTTCAGGCAATTGGCAAGGTACAGGGGGTGAGCTTTACGTGACAGCTGAACAGCATTTTTAGCAGTAATGCCGCTAATCCAGGACCTTTATGCTTGGTCTGTCTTGCAGGGAAATACTAAAAATAATTTAAATGTTGTATTTAAAATATTTTTAGGGATCATCGTTTCCTCCTCCTTCTGAATATGCTCCACCGCCGAATCCAAGCTCTGACCACCTTGTAGCTGCAAATCCATTTGATGACAACTATAATACTGTGTCTTATAAGCCACTTCCTTCAGGAAATCCATATTTTAGTAATCCTGGTTATCCTGGCTTTGGAGGCTATAACACTTTCAGAATGCCACCTCACATGCTGCCCAGGGTGTCCTCGCCATATGGTGGTTCTTACTCCCTCAGAAACCAACCACATCCCCTTCCTCAAAACCCTGTGGCAATGGGATTTAATCGGCCCCACTCTTTCAGCTTCGGACCACATGATAACCCAGGCTTTGGGAATCAACCACCTTATAGTAGTGGTCAGATAAATCAAAATGTCAATATGCCCAGTCAGCATTTCAGACCAAATCCTGGTGAGAACTTCGGCCATTCTGGTCAAATACCACACCCTGACGTGCCATCTAACTTTGGTCCTGGAAATAATCCAAATTTCCCAAATTCTCAGCTAGAGTCAAACCATTCTTTTGTTCCTCCACCAAACACATACAACCAGACAAAATCATCAGCACAAAAGCAAGACTTTAGTCAAGGTGCAAGCAAAGCACCCAGCCAGAACACAGCTGCTCATCAGCATCATCACAGGACAGAGGATGTTGTGACTCAAGGTAACAGTGACCTAAAAAATGTTACTCGCAACAATGTGGTTAACCAGGATAATGGCCATTCTAATAGTGCTGATAACACTAATGCTGGCCATTCAAATGGAACTCAGAGCAAGTCCCGCCAGCCTCGAGGTACTGCTGAAGGATGCAATACTGAAAAGAGCAGCAAAACACCCCTTCATCCCAGTCGTCATGGTCACTCGTCCTCTGAACCCGTCTACCCATGTGGAATTTGTACACATGAAGTTAATGATGACCAGGATGCCATCCTGTGCGAAGCCTCTTGTCAAAAATGGTTTCATCGGATCTGTACAGGTATGACTGAGTCAGCTTATGGCCTTCTTACAGCAGAAGCATCAGCAGTATGGGGTTGTGATACTTGTATGGCTGACAAAGATGTCCAGTTGATGCGTACAAGAGAGACTGCAGGACCACCTGCACTGAACGTGGATGGTTAACAACCAGAACTGGTGGTAGTAGTTGAAACACTTGCTATGAAGATTTGATTACAAATTGGGTACTTCACTTTCTGCAGACAATCGATTGTGTTTGATTGCTGTCATATTTTTTTCCCCATCTGTTTTTATTCATGAACTTCCATCTCAACTTTTGTATTCTTAGTTTCATATGTGCAAATGTTTTACAGGATGGAATACTTTTTGTTTCTGATTAAACTGTAAAATGTTACTGACAACTGCTCAGAAGTAGGATGTGCATTGACGATTTTATTGAAGGCAAAAATGTGCCGGTATGAATAACCCCTAACTTGCTAGTGTTAAGGTGTTAACTAACGCTAGTATCTAGTGCTCTGTTCCAATGGTACTATATTTGCAACTACTCATTATGGGTTTTTTCTCTTTTTGAAGGTGAATGTCTATTACTGATAGTCTTGCTACCCTTTCTTTAAATATAGTGGAAATGACATGGAAGAATGTGCAGTAATAATAGTTTTTATTTTAGGGTAAATACAGAGGATTTCATATGTGCTTTTTCCTATTTTTGAAGTAAAGCTTTAACACACTATTAGAAAAATGGATGACTTCATGCCTAGTAATATAGTGAAACACGGTAACTCTTACACATTTATATTTCTCTGAAAAGGGGATGGTGTCTCTTGACTTCTCAGCAAATAATACTTACTAAGGACTCTTGCTGTGTTTTGCAATATTTGGAAATTGTTACAAAATACGATTACATTGGAAAAAGAATATGTCAAGTTCTTGAAGTCCAGTGCTTTAAATCTAAAAAATACCAAAACTAGGGTTGCATGTGTAACTTTAATTCATTTATTCTAAGTGCATACATTAGGATGCAGTCTCTGCATCTGTCATGGTTGTGCAGTCATGCAGCTCTGAACCTTTTTCATTGATAGTTCTCATCTTGTGCCTCAGTTGCTCCATGAGACTTGTGAATGAACTAGTGTAGGGAAAGTTTGGCACATCTTTTTAGGGCTTTCAACAAGGGTCTGCTCGATTGTCCTGAACTTACACACTCCACTTGGCGTGAAGGAAGGTGCAAGGCAGTGGAGTGTGCTCAGCACAGCCTCTGAACTGCAGGATCATTTGGCCAGCGAAGTCCTAAAACTGCGTTCCCACCACTGCCCCAGATGGTCTTGCAATGAGGGAATGGGAAGTCTAGGGTGGAGAAAAAAATACAGCCTTCAGTTCAGGTGAGTTTAGCTTGCATCAGGAGCGAGTAATCAGAATTGTAGCTTCTTTGCTAAACTTGATATCCTATTGACAACTATGAATGGCACTAGAGCTTCATGTGTGATGTTAAGAATTATATTTTAATATGGGTAATTTGATCTTATTCTTGATCTCGGAGCTAATCCCTCCCTGCCCTGATTTTTTTTTTTTTAACACAGGGAAACATCTAGCCTTGAAAACTTCAGCCTTAGCAGTATGATAAGTTGCATATGCCACTGAAAACGCATGTTTCTGTAGAGAGGTGTTGTGTAACTTAATAAAAGGTGGCACTGTAATTGCAGACTTTGCTTGTAGTACTCAGTCCTGAGCTGGAAACTTCTAGTTTTTAAAAAATCAGCAGTTAAATCGTATGTCAAGCATTACAAGTACCAGTCACATTTCTTAATGTGATAAAGTGTTCAGGTCTGTGGTGATCAGTGATGTAAGAGCCCATACAGAATACAGTTATCTATATAAACAGGTAGTTTTTATGGTTAGCTGTGCTAATAAGTTAAAAGTAAGGCCTGTTTGCTAGTTCACCGTTGTGTTGGATTTTAAATGGGCTCTGATGTGGTACTTTCTTAGAAGATACTGTGCAGTTCTACTTAACGGTCATTATTTTATTCTTAATGTGATAATTCTTATATACTCTTTTACTGGAGAACTGCAGCCTTGCCCTCCTTTACTGTCTTACCTTTCATCAGGAAAAAGCAAGTCATGTCTAAAGTGTAAATGACACATGTCTAAAGTACAAATTTACACAAGTGTAAATGATAATAATAAATATCTTGAGGATTTCGTGTATGGAGACGTAAAGAATGCATAAGGCAGATAAACAGGACTTCTGTTTTTATTACTATTTGCTTTATTTAGTACAGAGACTAAACTTAATCTTGTTTTGTTAGAGGCGTGACATTTAAAAACAACAGAAAAACAACCAAGCAGCAACCTCAGTTAGGGAGACTTGTTCTTTACTAGTTTTCCTAACCACTGACTGACTGTTAGGATTTGCTTTTGGTATCTGATGTAGAAATTAAACCCGACCATGTTTAGATTGATCTATTCCTCTGAGAATCAGTGTAATTTCTGCAACAATTTGCACTGTGAAGTTAGTGGAGCTGGTTCAGAACTACCACAATGTCAGTGGCATAAAAAAATTTTGCTTTGTGAATATTCAGCAACAGCTCTGATGACGTTATACAAGTGTGCTGTTCACCTTTCCCTCTCCCATACCCCATTCCTTTTGGGAGAAAGTGTTTAGGGTATTTGTTCTCAGCAGTCCAATTAATGTTTGAACACTTTGCAGCATACGTTGTATTTAAAATAGCCATGCATTTCTTAATCTTTCCTTCAACCCTACGTGAAGTTAGGCAAGTTTTTTCTATATTAGCTAGCAAGACATTAGAATTTAAACGTAGTGTTCTTACAAACTTATAATCAACTGGAGTATCACTTTATAAGACCTCAAATTCTGTATTTGTGAAACTTATTCTGACAAATTATTTCAAGGTAGAAAAACTGGTTTTATGTTGGGTTTGTAACCCAATGCATTTTCTGTGTTTATTAACCTACAAATTCAAGGCATTAGTAAATGCCAATTACAAAATATCAAATAAAAACAAATGAACAACAAAACCAAGGTTGTTATCACACTCATCATAGAGATATGACTGATTAGGATCTCCAGAAGTCATCCAGATGAAATCTTTGCCCTACTGATACACTCTTGGCATACCTGGACTCTTTATCTAGAGAGAGAGGGTTATACTTTGGTTTTCTCTGCATGTATTGACTAGTAGTAGTTCAAGTATGCACGGGAAAAAAAAACAAAAAAAACAAAAATCATGTTTTGTTAGTAAAGTACTAGGAAAATGTCAGCTGGTTAGAATTAGGAATTAGTTATAGAAGGGTGGGTGGGAGGGGGCTGATTAGAATAGGTGAGGGGTTTTGTAATACGCTACATTGAAGCAATTTGTATTGGATTATCATGTGCTTCTATCATTGCTAGTGATTTAGACTGTACTGGTGCTGCACACCAAAAATATTGCTAAGATTTTGTAAATCTTACAAACCTTGATGTTTTTGTGGGAAATGCTCATGTCCCTTTGAAATAGCTCCTTGTCACAGTCAGAAATGCAGCCTATATTGCCCAAAATGTTCCTAACACACACCCACCCCACCCCTTGGCTACAATAAATAGATATAAACTGGATTGAACTGTCCTTAATACTTAGGGGGTTTTTTTTCCAGAGACCAGTTTTAAATTATAAAATATGTAATTTGCTACTTAAAATACTTCTATTGCAGTCAGGGTAAGTGGCTGCTGCATATGGGCTAGAGGGTAGGTATCAGAAAGTCCTGTTTATGGCTATTTTACTGATCCCTGCTACAACTTGAGACAAGTAGGTTAACTGTTTGTGCCTCAATCTCTTCTTTCAGAAGATCGGACTAATGTTTTACTTCTAGAGGGTGTTTAGAGGCCTAGTTGTTTTTCAAGGTCTTCAGGTGAAAGAAACAAGTGAAGAAGTAATAAAGTTTACTCTGCTTAAAAATATAATTTTTGGGGCTGCTGGAAGAATATACTTTGTGACCTCTGAATTTTTTTTGTCTGAGAACTGGTTTTGTAATTGCATATTTTGGGCTTAACTGTAAGCATGTGAGAATTAACCAAGCTGGTGGAACTGCATGCACACAGTCAAGAACATTTCAAAGTGCTTGCAGGTCAAAGCCTCTGATATTTGCAGGTGAAATGCTTTTTGTGGTTTGAGATTTTTACAAAATCAATGGTGTTCAAATATAGCACCTTTTTAACATTTGTCTTTATTCCAACTTAATATGATAACACATCTGCATTAAATATGTCCCTTTCATTTTATAAATAAATATTGCCTGGCAGTAGAAGTATTGGTGTAACATTTTTGAAAAAGGAAGTCATGCTTCTTATCATGTTGTATGTGACTTAAATGACTGTTTCATATTAAAACTACTCTTTCCTTATGTACTGCTTAAATATACCTGTTTTGGGATATCAGTTCAGTACTTTTTATACGATCTTGAATGTGTTCCACATTGGTGACATGTATTTTTGCAACAACTTTTTTGTTTTGGTTTTAAATTAGAGCATGTCTGAATTAATACATGCATTAGTGCTGTGGTGTGTGGCAAAGTTAATGTATGTAATTCAAATTGGAAAAAAGTTTCCAGACTTTGTCCAACGTTAACCCTGTGGCCAGGGATGAAATTACTATGTAATACAAATTATTTCATATCATGATGTGTTTTAAGCTACTCTATGAAGTATGTGAAACATTATTGTTCGTGGATTGGTAGCTGGCATGGTATCTTGCATAGAATGAGGTATGATAGATGGTAGCAATTCATGGTAATTAAAACTGACTACCTTTCAGAACACACAGCACTTACGTGCCTCGTCATCTTGTTGTCATAACTGTTAGTACGAATTTCTTAATACTATCCACTGACAAATTTGAGAATATTTGTTAATAAGCTCATGGGTATGAAAATTCTATTGTAGCACTCTTGGTTTACAGAACATGTAATTTTTTTATCTATTGGATGAGATTACATACATACGGGAGGATGTAGAACTGGATGTATTTTAAAGTTATTCTGCAATTACTAAGTTTTGTCTGAAGCTTTCTATATTAGAATAGACTCTTCCTTAAAATTGGAAAACTAAGTGTACTTAGCAGAACTCTAAAGGCAATATAACTGTCTTGCACTACATCTTGAGTTATATGCATTCACTTATTTGTATGGAACTCCTCTGATTTCTTGTTGGCTTATGCTTTATATGGAAATAAAGGGCCCTTTAGTGCCCTTGTGTTGTGTGTAGTCAGTTCTGAGGTTAGTAATTCCAAATGATGTTTGGCTTGTTCGAGGGGCTGCCTATAGCTTGAAGTATTCAATGTCACCCTTAGTTTCAGAATTGGCTTATCCCAACACCATTGGGAATACCTATTGTTGTATTGTTTGCCATACATGATTAATTTTCCTTTTCTTGTTCAAACAAACTGTCAGTCTCAGACTAACTTTTGATCCACCCCCACCTTTTTACTTGGAGGCTTGTGCACTGTAATTCAGGAATTGCTGTACTGGAGACAGTTTGGGATTGGAGTCATTAGAGATATTGTGTCTATTCCTAGGCACTCATCTTCTAAAGGATGGTCTAAATCTGAACTTCCATGTAACTTAAGTAGGGCAAGCTTTTAATATCTTTTTTCCCCTACTTTCTTGATAGGTTTTTTTTTTTAATGAGATGTGAAAAAATATGTTGTTCTTGAGGGATTTTTACTTGAAAGACAGTCTTTCCTCCAAGCTTTTATATATGGCCTTTAGAGTAGACACTGTGTTCTTTATGGCCTTCTCATCTGGAATTTTTTTGTTCATGTTTTCCTTCCAGTGTTAAAGATGAGTTGAAAAAGGCAAGGTACTGATCTACTGCCATCCAAACAATGCAAAATATAAGCTGATAAAGATTGTTGACATTTTTTTTTGTTGTTGTTGTTGATAATGGTGTAATAGTTTACCTTTTAGAAGAACATACATCAGAATCTGATTCAAGTGTTCTTAGAAAATGTATGTGGTAGATTTTGTCTAGCATTGTGTGTAACTTTGTTGCTTTCCATTGTCTGGTTTTAGTTTATTTTAAAATAAAGATAGTTTTTGCGGGGACGTTGCCTGTTGATTTTATGAAGTTGATGTAATACTTAGCTTAACTCTCCTAATGTTTTGCCTGTAAGAGTGCCTTTGGGTTAGGAATAGTCCTTTGAGAAACAGTATGAGGTTGTATTGATCAGAAAAGACAGCTACTGCCTCCCCTGGAGAGGTCCACTGTTTGCTAAAAGCATTAATATGAAATAAGTTCCAAGTAGATTAGAAAGCACTGTAAGCCCCATTTCTATTTTACAGGATGGGAGGGAAGGTTTGTGCACTGTGTAGTTGAATAGATTTTTTTAAGAGCTTTCTGTACTTGGGAAAAGATTATGCAAAGAATTATTTATCATAATTCATAGAATTATTACATTATTACTAGGATATTCCTGCTTGCTGAAATGCTTGCACTAACATGTACCATATTAGTGCCTTAGCAATAATTTTGAAAAGCAACTGGTATGGGGTTCTAAGCCAAGTGTGGAAAACAATTCATTGGCATAAACAGTATCTCATAAAATGTCACTGCTCTTAAAAAAACCATGCAAGGATGAGAAAAATGAGAATTTAGAAAGGATGTAAGAAAAAAAATTCTATTAAATTTAAGATAAGAAAATGTAAACTATAAACAGGCCTACACCCACCCCCACCCCCCGATTCCATATACTAGAGCCTCTGGAGCCACTAGAAGTTAAATAACCTTTGGAAGAAATATGTGTGCATATTGGCAACTGGAAGCTCCAGAGTATTGGTAATATTATTAAGATTTGACTGGAATATAAATCCTTGGTAACACAGGAGATGGGAATGTAAGAATAAAGTTTTCTGGGGAAAATTTTACCTCTTCACTACAAGTGTCTTGCACTTTTGAATGATCAGTCAAGCTAGTAGTGCGGAAAGCGTGTAATTGGTGTTTCTGCAAGTGCACAAGACTTTTAAGTCTGATCCAAGACCTCACTCAGTCCATTTTGTGTCTTTTATCAGCTAAATCTGCTACCTTGACTTAGAAATGCGTTAGTGACATTTACTGTGTCTTCTGCGAGTGAATTACATAGCTTTGCATTGGAGTTCTAGCTTTTAATTAAATAGACTTTCTCATTAATGTATCGGAACATGTTTGTGTAATTTGAGAACACCAAATACAGGTAACCATAACTATGTCTTGTAAAGTGTGCATAACTCATAGTTCAACTCTTCTTTCTGGCAGGAAGAAATAATAAGCTGCTTCATTTCAGTATAATCTCTGATTAAACTAAAATTGACACCTGGATGACCAAGGCAGAAGACCAGCACTCAAGTACAAGACTTATTGTCCATTAATAAATGCTCCAACATTGAAGGATGCAGTCTGGATGACTACAGCTGCAGTCTGCAGCGGTAGGAGATTTTAGTTACTATTCCCTTATCATTCCACCCAATGCTGCTACTGGAACACCTCGATTTAAAACAAAACAGAAAACTGCCCCCTCAAACCCTCAACTCTTCCTCTAGGGAGCAGTCATACAGGATTTTTGACCACTGCGTGCAGCTTTGGCATCTCCATTTTCAATATCATAGAACTGGGGAAGCTTCAGAGGGCAGAAGGAAGATAAGGCTACGTAAAAGGAACGTAAATAAGCTAAGAGTCAGGAAAAACAAACATCTCTTAAGAGTTGGAGACAGGTATAGAAAAGTTTGAATGGTGCAGATGGGATGTTTAGAACTCCCTTGTTTCATGCTTGTCTGCACTTGCCTGAAGTTTGTCTGGTGATACAGACAATTAAGAGATATTAAAGGTAGCATAAGACAGGTTTAAAACAAACAGGAGTTTTGTCCTCACAGGAAGAATCTTTCCTCAGCTTTTATTTACTTCTATATTTTCTTTTACAGTTTCTTATGCTGACAGCAGTCTATGGAGACGTCGTGGTCTAAGTCTAGGTTCAGAACTGTAAACCACAGAAGGCTCATCATTTCCCATTGCAGCTGACAGCAAGGCTTCTTACGCCACGGTGTAGATCCTGCTGTAACTCTGAAAGTATGTATCATGCAAGGCTTAAAAAACAAAAGTTACTTGTCAAAAATACCTAAAGCATTTTGACTTCCAGTTAAATGTCTTTCCTCTTGTACTTTTGAATAAGGAATTTAATTCAGTTCTCAGATTCCAGACTGTGCAAGCATTTGTTCAGATATTGGTAGAACTGAGGGTGGAGAAGAACTTGGACGTTGTATCAGTTTTGATGGATTTTGTACTTGGAAAACATTTTAAACCTCTATATCTACTTTTATGCGTGTGCATGTGTATATATTTATATTGACGCTACTTAACAGTAACCACTGCCGTTTGAACATTGCTTTGGAATAGAGGTAATGGAAAATAAAAAGTAAATCTTAGATGACACACATCAGAAATCATAGAATCACTAGGTTAGAAAAGATGTCTTAGGTCATCAAGTCAAATCATTCCTATCTTAGCTAATGTGTGCAAAGTTAAACTCAGATTTTCTTGTGTGTGTTTTAAAAGAAACAAAAGAGGGAAAACTTGACTTTTTCATTCTGGGCGTCTTCCATATAGTTCTAAGTAACTGTACAGCATTGAGGAACTTGAGCATACCTGAATGTTTACCCAAATGCATTTGGATTGCCTTTCATCCCTACTCCCCAGCAGCTTTCCATACACTAGACTTTACTTTGGCAGGTACAGAATTCCTGTTTGTGAGGAAGGTTGAGCAACACCACACAAATTACCTCCAGAGCTTTTGGCAAGAGAGCAAAACAGACAGAAGCGTGAGGCCACTCCACAGAGCTTCCCTCACGAGTTAGAAGAGACAGGGAAGGCTCGGTGTATGGCTAAATCAGCCCTCAGCTTTTAAGTTTTTATCAGAAATTCTCACACTAACAGCAACATGTCTCCTTATGGAAACGTTTGGATAACAGGAGCTGCATTCCTTCCTTTGGACACCGTGAAAAGCCAGACTCAATAATCAATGCCAATTTGATTATTAAGTAAGTTATCCTTTATTGTGTTGTTGGGCATGCAGGAGGTTGTTCCACCTGATGTGCATGCTACTTCTAGCACAGTTCACAAAGGCGATATACAGTCAAATCATACGTATTCATTGCTTTTCCTGGAACAGGTGTGTCTATTATAATCAGTTCCTGGAATTGATTTACATAAATTTTCTCCCCTTGGCGCACATACTCTGCCCTCTGGGGGTCTTGGGCTGCAGGTTTTGAGTAAGGCTTGCAGTCTTCTTCACGATGAACTTTTCAATTCTGTCTTGTGTGTGCTCTTAGACTCTCTAGGCACCTCTTCAATGTTGCATCTGGTCCTAGCTGGTTCTTCTTATCATTGCACTAGTCCTTGTTATCTGGCTTCATTAGATACGGTCACATGCTTTCCCATTTTTTCTAACTGCAGCCTTGTTAAAATTCATAGAATCATAGAATTGCCAGGTTGGAAAAAATCTCTTGGATCATCTAATCCAACCATTCCTATCTGCCACTAAACTATGTCCCTGAGCACCTTTACCTGTCTTTTAAACACCTCTAGGGATGGTGATACAGCCACCTCCCTGGGCAGCCTCTGCCAGGGCCCAACGACCCCTTCTGTGAAAAATTTCTTTCTCATCTCCAGTCTGAACCTCCTCTGGTGCAGCTTGAAGCTGTTGCCCCTTGTCCTGTCACTTGGGAGAAGGGGCCAGCACCCTCCTTTCCACAACCTCCTCTCAGGGAGTTGGAGAGAGCAATGAGGTCTCCCCTCAGCCTCCTCCAGGCTAAACACCCCCAGCTCTCTCAGCCATTCCTCATAAGGCCTGTTCTCCAGCCCCTTCACCAACTTTGTTGCTCTTCTCTGGACTCGCTCCAGAGCCTCAACATCCTTCTTGTGGTGAGGGGCCCAGAGCTGAACACAGGACTCGAGGTGCGGTCCCACCAGGGCCGAGTACAGAGGGAGAATAACCTCCCTGGACCTGCTGGCCACACTGTTTCTGATACAAGCCAAGATGCCATTGGCCTTGGCCACCTGGGCCACTGCTGGTTCATGTTCAGTCGCTGTCAACCAACACCCCTATGTCCTTCTCCAGGCAGCTTTCCAGCTACTTTTCCTAGTCTGTAGCTGCACAGGGTTGTTGTGCCCCCAGTGCAGGACCTGGCATTTGGCCTTGTTAAACCTCCTCCATTGGTCTCAGCCCAGTGGTCCAACCTGTTTAGATCCCTTTGGAGCGTCCCTGCTCTTCAGCAGATCCATGCTTCCACCCAGCTTAGTGTCATCTGCGAACTTACTTAGGGTTCATTTGGTTCCCTCATCCAGGTCATTAATAAAAAAAATTTCACAGAAAGGGTCACTGGAGGTGTTTAAGGGACAGGTGGACAAGGTGCTGAGGGAGATGGTTTAGTGATTGATGGGAATGGCTGGACTCGATGGTTGGACTCCAGTGGGTCTTTTCCAACCTGGTGATTCTATGATAAAGACTAGAGCAGGACCGGGCCTAGCACTGAGCCCGGGGGGACATTCCTTATGTAAGTATCTAGGCGCAGGCTAGCTAAAAAGCGTTATTCAAGCTAATCCTATATTTTAGTTCTAAAATCACAAAAACTATACATGATATTCAAACATACAACAGGTTAGTAACTCTTATAAGAATCTCTCGGGCTCCGGGAGCAGTAGAGCCCGGGCCGGCCGCTGCCGCCAGCAACTTCCGGCGCGGGGGAGGGCGGAACCGGAAACTCCTTTGCGGAGACGCCGGAAGCTCCGCGCCCCTGGCAACAGCGGCGTTCGTAGCGTCGGCGGCCATGCCGGTGTGGCTGCGGGAGTACAGCTGGCGGCAGAGCCCCTCGGCCGTGTACCTCTCGCTGCCCGTGCGTGGCCTGCGGGTCACCCCCAACAGCATCTTCTGCACAGAACAGTACCTGAAGGTGTGGCGGCCGCGCGGTGCCGCGGTTATAATCGGTGATAGCGGTGACTCAGAGCCTCCGTGCGTGTGCTGCGGGCTCTCAGCTACCCGAGAGAGGGGACGGCTTCTCTGCGCTCGCTAGGTGCCGCCTGCCGGTTCTCTCTTCAGTGGCCTGAATTAGACACAGCTGCTTGCAGAGTGAATAATAACTCTAAATTTGAGGTCCATGGCTTCGGTTTCAGTGCTGAAGAACCGACTTTTTCAGTCTTTTTTATATGGTCTAAAAAAAGAATATAACTTCCCGAATAGCTACTAATAAATTAGAATAATAGATTAATAGAATCTTTTGGGTTGGAAGGGACGTCAGATATCATCCAGTTCCACCCGCTGCCATGGGCACTGGATCAGGGGCTCAAAGCCCATCCAGCCTGGCCTGGACACCCCCAGGTATGGGGCAACCACAGCTCCCTGGGAAACCTGTGCCAGGGCCTCACCACCCTCATTGTGAAGAATTTTCTCCTCATGGCTAGTCTAAATTTGCCCCTCTCTGGTTTATACCCATTGCCCCTCATCCTATCACCACAAGCCTTTGTAAACAGCCCCTCACAGCTTTCTTGGAGCCCCTTCAGGTACTGGAAGGTCACTCTAAGGTCTCCTCATAGCCTTCTCTTCTCCAGGCTGAACAACCCCAACTCTCTCAGCCTGTCCTTGTACGGGAGGTTTTCCAGCCCTCAGATCATCCTTGTAGCCTCCTCTGGACCTGTTCCAAAAATTCCATCTCCTTCTTAATTTGAGGATTTCAGAACTGGACACAATATTCCAGATGAGATCTCACAAAAGAGGGGTAGAGGGGCAGAATCCCCCCCTTGCCCTCCTGGGCATGCTTCTTTTGATGCAACCCAATTTTTTCAACAGTGTTTCTTGAAATCGATTATATGCTTGTGCTCAGGATTTTCAATAAGTTTGATTTAATTAAAATTTGTAACTCTTAGTACAAATTATTGTTATAGGTAAGCATCCCTCCCTTTTTATTTGAAGCCATTTTGTACGCTCCTATTGATGACACAAATAGCACAGCAAAGATTGGAAATGGAATCATTTTCTTCACGTTGTATAAAAAAGAAGCAGCCATGTGGGATTCCCTAACTCTAGAAAATGGTAAGTTCTTAGCTATGAAAACTGTTCTAATTTGTCTGAAAAAAACCCAAACTGTGCCAAAACTTTACAAACTATAATAAGCAATGTGAAACTTACTCTTCTAGGTAGCTGCTAAGTAAAACTTGTTCAATATTAAAACCAGGAAGTATATGAAAACAGACAAGGAACATCTGCAGGCTTTAGCGTGCACAAACCTAACATACGTGGTTTTGTAAAACTTAAATTTTGTGTATAAGCAGACCTCATTTTAATTTTTTTAGAGATGGGCTTGATAGAGACCTCTTTGTGGAATTTGGACCAGATTGGATTTTTCCAGTCAAAGTAGCAAAAAAAATGATGGTTTTATGGTATGTAACAGTGGATTTTCAGGTCTAAGTTACTAAAATACCTTTTATTTGTTCTTTTAAGCTACCAAGGAGAAACTGCAATGCCTAAGAGAGAATGCTGTTCTAAAAGCCCATGAAAGAGCAAAAGAAGAGACGGAAGCAAAAAAAGTTACAAAACAGGAACACAAAAAGTATGCTTTGGAGGCCACGATGAAGGTGAGCTTAGAAGGAACTTTCTCAGACATACACATATAAACAATTAACAACTAATTTGGGAGCTGCTTGGTTAAATGTACTGTAAACAAAATATGAAAAGCACTAATTTTTATTACAGTGGTGAAGAACCTTGTTATTTCTTTGCATGTAAAACATACCTATTACTAGACAAGAAAAGATACAAAAGTTGCCATTTCCCATTATAGTCAGTAATACTAATGAAAAATTTTGATGAGGAACTCAGATTTCTGTTAGTTGAAAGGAGACTGTGGTAATGTAGAAAAACTGTAATTTTCTGCAGCCCTTGAGAGTCATTTAGCATGGTAAAAAATACTGATTTGAAAAAAAATCTTATTTTTTCATTGTTATATTTTCTATCCAATTAGATGTTCATTGCCTTTTGTGTGTCTATATCTTTGTTCTGCATTTTATGCATATTTTAAGATATATTCTTCAAAATTTTTATGTATACGAAAGTCTGGTCACTTCATTTGTGCTTAAAGGAATTTTTTTAAAGTATACAAGGAAATGTTATGATTGTATATGCAATTTAGACCAACAGAGTCATAGAGAAGAGGAGAAATAAGAAATATTGTGGTAAAATGAAGGCATATATTTTGCATTTCTGTACATTTTCCATCTGCATTGGAATATGACTAGGATTTTCATTGTTTACAAGTAAAACTTATTCTGTATGTTTCTGGATCACACCTAAGTTGTAGTAGTAAAATAGTTAAGAGACACGACTCTAATCTGAAATTTCTACTCTCCAAATAGTTTTAAAGCGTCTTTCATATCTGCTCGCACAATGATGTTGATGGGATATAAAACTGGGGAAACAATGGTAACTTTTAGATAGTTATCTTACTTTCATCAGATGTTAGGTATCTGAAAGGTTTGTCATTCAAACAGCTAGAAGAAGCAGAAAGAAAAAGAATTGAAGATCTGAAAGAGAAAGAGCGGCTGAAGGTCACTAAGGAGTTGGAATTATGGAAAAAACAGCAACAAGATGCTGAGAAACAAAGGAGGGCACAAAAAGAAGTGGAACTACATCAGCAAGTAGAACAGTTAAAGGAGAAGAAAAAGGAAAAAATAGACAAAACTAGGATTCCTAGTGAAGTAACTTCTAAGACCAGACTCAAGACTACTAGAGGTTGTATTATCGAAGTGTATTTTATCATTCTTTAAAATGTGGGTATAAATAATTTTATTCCTATATGTTTCTAATTGATCATTTCTCTTTGTTTCTACCATCCTAAATTAATTCTTCTAGCTTGCAGTTATTTTAGTGTCTTTAGGTTCAGGTAGTTTTTTGAGCTAAAGCATGTGAGTTCTTGGGTCTGGTTTAAGTATTTGGAAATACAACGGCAAGTTTTGTTCTAAACCTTAGAAAAGTAAATCAGAAAGCCTTTCTGACAGGATAATGCAGCCTTTCTCAGAGTGGAGTTCATGTTATCCTGAGTTACCTAACTGCTGGGTTTCATATAAACAGACAATCTCCTTTCACTCTCTCTGTCCTTTGTCTTGGCCCCACAGAGCCAGTTTAAGGAAGTAAAACAACATAAAATATTTCATTTTTGGTTGGTTGGTTTGTTTTGGTACGGTTCAATTTAGCAGTTATGATTCCCTGACATGGTAACTGCATAAGTGACAGAGACAGTAGTGTAAGAAGAGATTAAGTTCACGTGTTACAGATCATGTAGCTAGTAAATAGATGGCGTGATACAGCAGGAACAAACATTTTTTGAACCTTCCCATCAAAAGAACAAATCTAAGCCTTTCTCAGACTATTAGAGGTTTAGTTCTAATATGCAGAATTTCTAAATTAGTTGTACATTGGACTTTGATAACAAAAACAAACCCATAAAAATCCCTTTTGCTTAATTTTTCATTTCCAGTACTCCAATTGTCTTCATAGGTCATGGCTTTCATAGTATATTTTCAGAAAATTTAAAGGAAGAACAGTTACCAGCTCCTCGATCTGCTGCTACTATTAAAGTCAATTTTACCTCACGAGTATTTCCTACAGCTCTACGAGAATCTCGTGTTGCAGAAGAGGAGGAGGTAAGGATTGATTTCTGTTTAAGAATGATGCTTCTACTGTCTTCCAAGTACTGAATTATTTACTGTTTATTCAGTAGGTTGACAAAAATGTAACCTATGCCAATAAATGTTACCTGTGCAATATTCTTATCATCTAAGGAAGGGCAGTCTTATTTAAATTAAGATTTAAAGAAACACTTATATATAAAAAATTTTATCACTAATCTTGTGGTTGTGCACACAAGTCAATAGCATGTTCCTTTTATGGGAGGTAAGGAGAAAGAGCTGCAATATTAATTGAATTCTTTGAAGTAAAAAAAATTGAAATGTCTTTACCCTTATATTTAAGACTTACATTCTATACTTAGGATTTAAGTTCTGCCTTCTTCAAAGGAAGCTCACAGTTACCTCTTTTGAACTCTTTCAAATGAACACAAAGGGTCATTTTGGAAGTTCAAAAGAAACAAGCAAACAAAAATGTATTAGTGGTGCAGGAACCTTATTTCTCACATAGCAATAAAATATTTGGGGAAATTTGGAAGTTTTTCATATTTAACATTGTTAAATATTTCTCTCTGCCCAAAATATGTGGGAGTCACTGCCCAACTTTTGATGGAAGTGAATGAATAGATGAAAGCAAAATCCAGTTTTGGATTTTAATTTCTCCTCAGAAATACTTGCATGTTTTGTATTTACAGTGGCTACATAAACAAGCAGAAGCTCGAAGAACAATAAGTGCTGATTTGTCTGAGCTGGAAGATTTGAAAGAAGAGGAGAAGAATCCAGACTGGTTAAAGGACAAAGGAAAGTAAGAAAGATTCCATTTGAAGATTTATTTCAAATGAAATACTAGTCATTAGTGTATGTGCTTGGTTTTGATATTTTGTTTTTATCCTAGATACAGATGGTGAATGGCTGGATAGTAAAGAATTTACTGACAATTTATGGGGTTTGAATATGATAAAGTCATGAGATGCAATTGCTGAGGCTCATGATGAGCAAAATCTTTGTGAACACATCATGCATATTCTTTTATGAGGACAGCTATGTCAGTGCAATATTGAACCTAGGTGAAATTCCTTTCATTTGTACCTTTTATTGACAGGTTAAACATCTGTCTAAAAAAATGTTAGGAATTTGTTAAAAATCTTGGTATGTTTATGTAACCGTTATACAGGAAGGTTTGATTAGGCAATCAGATTCGTATTCACAGCTTTCAAAATTAGTTTTGTATCTGCATAGATTTCTCTACCTCTTACTATCCTTCAGTGCTTTTAAGCAGTGACTAATTTTGTTATGTGTCTTTATGCTATATCATCAGCATCCAGTTTGACTGAGCTTCAGCTATGTTGTACTCAGAAAAGGCTATAAATGGACATTCCCAAGGAAAAGCTGCTAAACCTGCAAATTTTTGCAAATGAATTGTTAACAATAAGTAGGTACTTATTTTGCGATGGATTGCTTTGTTTAAAGTGCACATTTCACTTTTTGTTTTGTACTTAGCAAAATGTTTGCAACAGGAGACTATCTTGGAGCTGTAAATGCGTATAACCTCGCAGTGCAGCTAAACAACAAGCTTCCCTTGCTGTATCTGAATCGTGCTGCTTGCCACCTTAAACTGAGAAATCTACATAAAGCTATTGAAGATTCCTCTAAGGTATAAATCTGTAGGTTCTCAGACTGTCATCTTATATATGATTGTGATTTCTTACTGTGCTGCTTCTGTTTCAAGCTGATCTATAAGTACTTACAAGTGTGATTCAAAATTTTTAAATTCAAAATTGATATAATGAAACCATGGTAAAATATTAAAATTTTATTGTGATTAATGAACTTTAAGAAATAGAAAACAAAACAACAGCAGAAAAACTTTGACACATTTGGGCTGAATGACCATGTGTTGACTCAAGACATGTTTCTTTATTGCTACAATATCTTGCTTATATATACACCTGAAAAAGAAAAAGAGAATTTGGAGTAGAGAAAAATGAAAATATACCTTTGGTATATGTTGTGGTGCTCTTAATTTTGGGAATAAAAAAATGGTGTTGGGAATGAAAAAAAGAGTGGTGGTAATGAGAATACCTTAAAAAAAAATCAACCCAAGAATCCAGACAATTTTAAAGAAGGGCTGTAGCATCTCAGTGTTTTAGCAGAAATTACTGGTGCAATGAGAGGGGAGTGATTTCAAATGTCACCTAAGTAAATTGGAGAAAGTTGTCCCAGAATTATTATGTTTTGAACTAATAAGCATTTAAAGCTTGGGGTTTTTTTCCCTAGTAACTACTGCCACGGCATATATGCTTTTCTGGGGCTGCTTTTTGTATTTTTTTTCATGGTGTGATATGTAATATGTATGAAAACAGAATACATTATTTGAATGTAATAACCATTTAATACGGTACTTAACTCTTTTAGCCATGGCAATAAAACTCTGCTTAGCAAACTGTGGGGTGACAGACTCAAATCTTAATGACTAGATTCACAAGATCAAATCATAATCACTAGATTCATATATTAAATTTGAATAGTTATTTCCATTTCTATTTGAACAGTTAATTTGTTACTGTATAATAATAGTAATTAGGTGAGAGGCGTCTTTAAACAAGAAAAAAAACCCAAAAGCCAATTTGTGGAAGATCTACCTCTAAATATTTTGGGCTTTTTCATTTGTAAAGGCACTAGAACTGCTGAGATCACCTGTTCCTGACAATGAGAATGCTCGTGTAAAAGCCTATGTGAGACGTGGAACAGCATTTTGTCAGCTGGAATTATATGTGGAAGGTGAGATCTTGATTTTGTGAAGAAGTGCTGATGGATTTATAGGGACGTGCACCTTTCTTTTATCATCAGTGATATTGAAGGAGGCCTATACAATCTGTGTGTCTCTATGTTGAACCTTTATGCCACATTCCTTAATAACTATTCTTTCCATTTCCTGGCTAATTTCAGTTCCACTCGAAACATTTTTACAAGTTTTGAGAAAATTGATTTTCCTCCTAATTTAAGGACTACAAATTAGTTTCTGCAATGAGGAAAAGGCTTTAGTAAGTTGTGTATCCTCTGTTTGGTCTATTGGGTAAGCAGATTTTCTGTGCATAATGGCCAACTATCGGCCATAGCAGCTGGGTGGCAGTATAAGACAATAGTAAAGGATAAATGAGTGGTCAGAGATGAGGTATTTGCCTTGGGATGCATTCAAATGTAGGATGCAAACTGCTATGAAACCAGTTTGCACTGGTTTTGCTTTTCCTGAAGCAATATTTTACTGGTTTTGAGATTATATTTACAGTATTTCCAACTATAGAACAAATTAACTTAAAATAACCTGAAATATTTCTAAAATATGAAGTTCTTAGTTACACATCTTTGTAAAATGTATGAAAGTCATATTGATGAACAAAGTATTTCATCAAGTATGTACCATTTGTGTGAAAATACCTGAATTACCAGTGCCTCTACTGAGTGCTCTAACAGTATCAACTTAGTTTTGTAAGGCAAATTTACAAGTGATAGTTTGTAGTAGAAAGTAAAAGAACATTCCAAATGTCAGTGTTGAAATACTAAGCTTTTCACATTGTTTAGCTTTTTCTACCTATGAATCCCTTTGTCAGTCCCTTACAGCTTCATTTGCACTTGAAAACCTTACAAAAAAAGACAACTAAACAAGATTTTATTTTACTTCCTGTACTGGGGGTTTACTTCCTCCCTCCCAAGTGCTACTACTCAGAGTTCATGTATTTTTTTTTCTTGGTATTGTGCACTTTTCATTCTGTCATTCCATTTTTCTCTTCTGCAGAACACTTTTGAACGCTCCCCTCTTGCATGTGCATGTGCATGCGTGTGTGTGTGTGTGTGAACGAAGAGGCTGTTTTCATGTTTCAATACCTGAAAATGTTTATGCAGTAGTGTTTCCACTAAAATGTTTTATATAATAATATAAACAAAATGTAATTTTGTTTACTGACAGAAATTAAACTTCTTGTCATTCTGATTCCACCTTGCTCAATAGCAAAACTCAAGATCACCTTATGCATGTGACTAGGGTTATTTCCAGTTAGCTGCTAAAGAGGGTGCTCTTGACTTACTGATGGACATTCTTATTAATGTATCTGTACTAGGTCTCCAGGATTATGAAGCAGCTCTCAAGATTGATCCTAAAAATAAAATTATAGAGGAAGATGCTGAGAAGATCCGACACTTGATTCAAGGAACAACGCAAGATTCTTAACACACACACACACACACACACGGAAGGTTTTTGAGAGGAATGCCTTTTCAGGCATTCAGAAGGGATCTTAGTTCTTGTCAATATGTTGTTAACTAGAGATTTTGCTGTTTCACTTAGAGCACCCATGCAACTGGTAAAAGACTGGATATACATGAATTACTGTTTTTAGAAAGTATAGTATTATAACAACTCGGATTTAGATATATTTTATATCATTTTAATACTAAGTCATCATTTTTGCTTTGTGTAATATTAAAACACACTTTTGGTACTGGATTTGAAGTTTCTCATAACTAAATTAAATGTTTGTCTGGAAATTTCTACTGAATCTAGACAATGGGTTTTCAAATGCTGTCCTCAGCAGTTCCATTTAGTCAGCACCTGTTAACTTCTTATCTTTCTGTTCTCCATCAAAGCTGAAAGTTGTGTGTTACATAGTTGTGGTTTTATGCTTTCCTCTGTTCTTGTTGTTCCTAGATTTTGGCACATCTAAATCTGAGACAGGAAATTTAGATACTCTCGTTCAGGCATCCAGCTTGGAAAACCTCCACCTGAAAGCACACAGTTAGATTTTACATCATACAGAACTTTCGTTTCAGCATTAAGTAATGTACATTGAAATTTTCAGGCTATTTTGAAACATTTGTTTGGACTGAACAAAGAATGTAATTGGAACAGTTATGAACCTGTAATGTGGTATTGTAGTGTAGTGGTAAATTTACCCTGTGATAAATTGTCCTGTCAATGTATATGACTTAATTCTTCCATCCTACTAGAACTGGTAATCTTACAGTGTAACCGTAAAGCATACTCTAAGTCAAAAGCATTGTTACTCCTATGATGATATATTTTCCATGAAATGGTGTTTTAATTTGTACTCTGTTGATGTAACCAGTATCTCTGGATTACTGGTTTGATTAAAGATTCTTAAAAAAGGGACCATGCTGGTGAGGTTACAAGTGGTGTAAAGTTACATGAAGCATTACACTGTGCTTTGAAGTCCTACACCTGTTGATTTGGATAGTGGCAGTAATGTAGAATTGTATTGTTTCTATAGATACCTTAGATCTTAATGTATTCTTACAGTTTCACTTTTGAAATTAGTCCAGTTGTTTGCATGCAGATTTGATAAACTTTCAGCTTTTGTTTGTTTTCCTTTGCTCACTTCTTTATCTTTTTCAGTTGCAGTCCAATTTCTTCCCTTTTCTTGCGACTTCGTATGTTTTTCACTGGTAGGTTTGTCTTTGACGGTCCCAATCAACTAAACTGGGATGTGGAGTCAAGTGTAAACTTTCATTAAGTTCACAGAGGTTCAGATCAAGGCTTTGCTTTAAACTGATCTCTTATTTTTCACAACATGCATTGTGGAGGTGTTACATGCTCCAGGCAGCACACCCAGCCATCAGACTTCATGGGATATAGAAACTGCACTCACATCTTTAGTCCAAGTGATGGCCAAAACAGGGAGATGATATAATGGAAAAGTTCTTCAAGAACCTGAAACCAAGTCCAAATATCAATTATATTCTTGCCCTGTGAGTTAAGGGAGGACTGTTATCCCATTTCACAGATGGGTGAAATCTGAAGCAAGGTGACAAATTTAGTCAGTGGTGGATTGAGGAATGGAACCCTTTTCTCAAGCTCTTGCTATGTGCTCTAACTGAGTGTGTACCCGCAAGCTGACATTGCTTTAAGCTTACACTTCAATACTAAATTGCTTCTCTAGCAAGAAAGCAAGCCTTTCGATATATTCAGTGAGCAGTGAAGAGTTCTTGGGGTAGATAAAAATGGAAAAGAAAATCAAAACTGCCAGAGACTGAGCCTAACGGGAGTGAAAATAACTTAGCACTTGCAGGGAACAAATCTTTCTCTGGCTGGCAGTGTGCAGTTCCACCTTACAGTGACCTGGTGGGGTATCGATCAGAGGAAATCTTGGCCTGTAGAGCACTTGCCTTCAGAATGGATGAGGTGGGCAGTGAGATTGGAGTGAATGAACAGTTGCTTCTAGGAAGAAAAGTAGAAAATAAAACAGTTAATTAAACAAATAAATCCTAAGAGCTAGAGACTCTACTCCATGGAAACAACTTCATCCTTGGTGTCACCTGCAGAGAAGCCAGAATGCTTAGATGTAATTACAGGCATTTTAATCTCCTGGTGGTGGGATTTATAGGTCAAAAGGGAGCCTTTCAGATCACAATTGGTTTGAAAGGAATTATAAAATAAGGGGAAAAAAGCAAAAAGCATTGTACTCTGTGAGAAATTTTCTAACAGTTGGCCTGTGCTTGATTGTAACTGAAGCCAGCTGTTATTTACCTCCTTGTGGAAAGGCTTCAGTTCTTCCTTCATTTATGTGCTATATTTAAGCGAAATTATTATATTCTTGATTTTGTTCCCCCTTGCAGTTTTTGTTACAGGATTAGATGGGTCAGAGAGACTTTAACTTGAGCCTGAAACACTGAATGACTATATAAAATGCAAGTACGGTAAAGGAAACATCTGGTGCTCATTTGTCTGGATTGAAATAAGGCCCTTTAAAACATCGTGCATGTGGTTGGAACCTTTTTTTCAGAAAGCACAAAGTTTCAACCCACACATCAAATCTAGCAGTAAAACTTTACTCTTCAGTATGATGAATTTCATGTGTTTTACTAAAATTAATGTATATCTCTCTACTATTGTGGCTTGAGGTCCTAATCTGTGACCTTATATACCAAAACTGAAGTACTTAAGCTCTTTTGGCTGTCAGTTAATAATTGTCTGTTGTGAGCAACTAAATAATGGCCATGTAATCTAAGCCACTATTTTAAGCCTGTTTGGGTACTTTTTACTTTGGTATCCATACCTGATGCTACAGAAGAAAGTGCTGTAACACAAGGGTATTGATATGCTTTTCTATGCCAAACATGACCCCAATGCTGTGTAATTAATTCTCAAGTGCTAATGGAAGTTTGCATTCATTTCCAATATGAACTGAGATGCTGTTCTCACAAAGCAAGAGTATGCAGGCATCAGGGATCTCATGCACTTCTGTGACCCAGAATGTGAGTTCTACTCCCGTCAGGGGCATGTGAAGTTATGGTGGTACAGAAAACAAGATAGAGTGTCTTTTATTTTCCTGTTCCTTGCAGACCAGTGTTTGAATTGGTTGCAGAACTGGGAGACGAGGAGGAAAGGAGTTTCCTCCACCTGCTGTGGCACATTCTCTGCCTGACCACACTGCTTACAGTTCACTGATGATGGAATTAAGGCACAATAGTTCCAGTCTCTAGATATGTTATTTACTCCACTGTAATATTTATTGATTTTATGCTTCTTAGGTATTCTCTTTATGTAGTGACTATCTGTCAGGCTGCTTAAATTGGCTGTACCCTACTTTTCGCTGGAGTGGGGAGCTAGAAAAAGACCTGGAAACGTGGCAACTGTGTAACTGCAAGAGTCATTTTGACACCAAAAACTCTTACAGGATCAAATGTAGTGGGCACAACTCTGCTTTTGAGAATAATTAGTTGGAAAACTCAGGAAGAAAACCCTTCATTCATTGGCAGTGGACATGAAAATTGTTTGTAATAATTACCTCATATACCCCCAGAACCCTCTAGTAGTATTTGGTGTTTGTTCCTGTGCATTTTTATGTCACCAGCTTGAATATATTTGCATAAATAGACAGTTAGATCCACAGTGCCTAGTATCCATTTGCATGAGCCACTGGCAGGCAGACTATATGGATACACTTGGCTCAACCAGACAATTACTTTGCCACTTATCTTCATGTCACTGCCCCACTTTGTTATTGCGGCCTTCAATGCCACTTCTGTCTTCATCAACACTGTCTCATTCATGCTGTTTGCTCTGATGACTTTGCTGGGCAACCTCTTTTGTGTTCTTGTCTCCTTGTGAGAGAGGTTTATTCTTCTTCAGTTTGCCTGCCTGGCTCGTAAGCCCTTATGAATCGAATTGACAGTATTAACCTTACACAGAGGAGCTATACTGGAGGATAAATGCCAGTGCTCTCCCATGGAAGTCAGTGGGAGGAGGACTGAGCATGATACATCATGAAACATTACTTTCAGCTACCTCTGGACTAGATGCTTGACTTCTACCATGTAAGTTTGTTAAATTGTGTCAGTTGCTGGCCATGAAAGCCCAGCTTGCAGTGTTAATACTATTTCTGCACAGCAAGAACATGTATTCACGTCTTGTAGGTTTTACTAGGTCCTGAGCACATGTTCAAGTGTCTACCGAATCAGTTCCATAAATATCTCATGTAACATGCTGTGCACTCACCCTGCTATTGAGTTTCCATTACAAGTACTTCATTCATGTTTGACATGGTACCAGTGATGGGTGTTTCATATAAAGAGTTCATTCCTGACTTATAATGAGATGATTGTTTGAGTGGTTGGGCCACCTGTGTTTAGCGATGTGCTATTGACATGAGCAGAAGCATGTACAAGAAGCAAACAGATTCTGTGTGCAAGGTAATCATCATCTAGGTCTCAGGATTTCTCAGTCATAGAACAAAAAAATGTTTTTAAAAAAGAAAAGATCCTCCTGATTTCAGTGAATTTCAGATTCATCACTGTGTCTGGGGAGTTGTTGCCAACAGTACAAAACACTTCTACCGTGGAATTTGGTTTCCTAAGGAAATCTTCAGTTCTATGAGTTTTCCCTGACAAGAATACATATCCCTTGAGAACTGTAACGTTTGTTAATTTATGAGGTGGTACTTGGAATCCTGGGCTCTTGACAAGAGATTCTTGAATTTTGATGGCTTGGAAATGCCAGTGTCCCTTCCACTTCAGATTCCTCAAACCATGATGGGAAAGGTTTTCTTGCAGAGGTGGATGCACTGAGGATACTGAGTGCAATTTTCCCTGTGGTGTCTTGATACTGAAGAGTAGTCTCAGAGCTACTAAGGGTAACGAACCCCTAAATGTGCTCATTGTATGATATTTGAAAAGTGTCGGTGAATTGGGTTTTGCACGGCAAAGTGCAAGTCAGTGCCTTCTGGACTCATCGGGGAGACAACAGGTTTATGCAGCTGTATTAAGCTGTGTTTGCATCTGACCCAGATAGTTACAAGTCTTGATGCTGCCTAATGGAGACAAGCCATGCGCAGCATTTCTGTCATGACACCTAGCCCACATCTAATTCTGCATGAAAACAATTACCCACTGATCCCAAAACTCTTGAGGTCAGGAGCTAAGAGAGTGGCCTTTGCAATGCACCATCACATTCTGTGAAGTGCAGTCAGTAGCTCTTATGTACAAGTCCTGTTCGTATGTTGGTTGTGGGCAGAGATTTAGCAGTTTGTTGTTTGAAGTGCTACAGTCACCCTAAAATGACTGGGATATTTCAAATTTGAGTGCTGTTGTTGGATACTACAGTATATCACAGTCATAGCATCTTGGTACAAGACTGTAACTGTCAGCTGAGCAGTAAATGTGACATCATAGAAATTTTACCACCAAGCAAGGTGGTGGTAAAAATACATGAGTGTTGGCCAGCACGGCATTCACCAGTCTAGTGTGACACACAAACACAGGTCCAGTTCTTGTCCATCTGAACACAATCTTGGAAAGAAGAGAACTAGAATTTGGCCTGGTAGCTCAGTAGTAAATAAAAGAAAGGAGGGCAGTGGTCCTGTCTGAACTGCCATTATAAACAGGGATATTATGATGGTGCACAGAAAGCAGAGAGGTTTGTCTGGCTCTTTTGCACTACCCAGCTAAGTACATACAAATGTGTTCAGATCCTGATCCAGCAGAGTATATAAGCATACATTACATGTTTTAGCATCGAAGTAGAAGTATTTTGAAGCATGATACTCAAATATTCTGCTGATTCTGAGCCTTAATATCAGGAGATGAAGGTAATGAAAGCCCTCTCCGATCTCCTCAGTGAAAACTCTTGCTGAAATTCTGAAAACCAGTTTTAAGGAGATACTTCAGGCTGATGTTTTGTTGAGGTCAGATTCTTCAGTTCCTAGTAGAGTCTCCATGCATTTTCATTAAAATAGACCCTCCATGTGAAGAGTCACTTTTCAATATAAAAGGTGCTCCATCAAAACAGTAGAAAAGAAAGTGGGAAATTCAGCTTCATAGCCGGGTGGTCTAAATATTGTCACATGATCCTCTGCAGCAGTTTTAGATTTTGAAAAGCAGCTTTTCCAGCACGTGTTTAGAATTGGAATAATTTACAATGTGAAGAAAAAACAAATCACAGATTTCTAGTGTAAGCATCAAGGACTGGTCATCTCCTGTTTCCATAAACTGTTTCTTGTGCCAGGTTTCTGTTTCTGAGGAACTAAGTCATGTTGAGCACAAAGCTTTTGCTGAGAGAGTGATGCACAAAAGCTAAAGGAGGTTTAGTAACACAAGTTGCAGTCTGACATACTTTTGAGCCTTAAGTCCTGGACAGCTAGAAACTAGTCATCCTCCCTGACCCTGTTAGTGGAAGAGTAGTAAACCTGGCAGGCTGTTTATTCTCAGTGCAGTGTGAGCTGTGGGCAGTAACGTTGCCTCTGTTTCTACCTCTCCTTCTGTGCACATCACAGCAAGAACTGCTTCTTTTCCAGAGATGGGATGTTCCTATATGTATTACATATGGTAATAGAAATGTTCTAGCAACTGCTGATAAGGTGTCAATTTGAAGAGGTTCTGACTGTAAGTCATGGGTTTCAGTGACAGTTTTACCTTAGAATGACTGAATAAAGCAGAAAGGTTTTTTATTGTTTTCAGTGATCAATGTCTTGTATTCGAGAGCCAGATTTCCTCCAAGAAAGGGGAAAAAAAATTGGACAAAATTTAGTTGTTAATGGAGTGAGTTTGTTTGTAGGGATTTTGTATTGTCTAGTATTTTGCATTGTCTAATTCCTTAAAGACAATATCAGCTTGCTGAGTAAACACAATCCCTTTTGCTTTCCTGTCTTTGCATTGGTGTCTGCACATTCTTTCTGTTGTTGCTGGTCTGGGTTGGTTGTTTTTGTTTTTTTTTTTATGAATTGGGTCACTTTCCAGTCTCCTTGCATTAGAGCATGGTAACAAAATCCAATGTGACAGTTCCTAAATATTCCAGTGTTTCCAAGAGGGAGGTGTGAGGCAGCAAAGAAAGGCTCTGCCTTAAAGGAATTAAATCTCTTGGAAAACACAATCTCGGGTCCTTCCACGCGCTTCATTGACCGACTTTTCAGCAAACTGCTGAAAACCTAATTGGACTGTGTTTTGATTGGTAAAACAGATCTGGGAGGCAGTCCCTAAGCAAAGGGAGCAGGGAAGTCTGAGATACACACAGAGGCAGCGTGGAAGCAACAATCCTCTAAGGTTGATCTGAACTTTATCAGACTGCTGCACTCTACAAGAAGTCCCAGGCTTCTTTCTTTACCTCCTCTGCAGTGAAGTCTAGCTACTGCGAGTCACACAGACCACTTTGCTGAGGCAAGAGGAGACAAACCAGGCATCATGGGCAGACACTGGGAACCAGAACCTCAACACATTTAGTGAGGGAGAGAAGGGAAAGGCAGAGGGTGAGATACTGCTGCAGCTTTCTCTCCGTGAACTGGTGTTGCTGCATAGCACCATGGCTGCAGATCATCATTACCCCTCTTCCCTGAGCTTCCTTCATCCCATACTTCTCTTTTAGGCACCTGCCTAAAAAAGATGATGATAAATCCTAGGGTCTTCTAGCTGGCCCTACCCTAACACAATTATTTTTTTGACATCATGCCAAACTCCTTGCAAGAATAGCTACAACCTTTCCTTTTTGGAGTGGTTATATTTTGTTTTCTTGACTGGTGAAACAAATATCTGTAACCCATGTCCTGGAACATACACCATATACTGAATTCTGATGTTTGTTAGAACATTTATCTCAAGGTTAAGATGTTCAGAATGCTAATGCCCTTGCAGTGCATTCCGCTGCAAACACACATAAATTAATGCTGTAGGCATAATACTTGTAGTTTAGGTGCACACTTGTTGTAATTGAAAGCACTGATATCAGACATCCAGGAATGCAGAACTGGCATCCCTTTGCATCCTATATAAGGCCTGTGTGTGATAAAGGATTCATGTGGAGTGTAAATAAAGTTTGTACCACAAGACAATGAGCATTGCAAAAAATCAGGTGCTAAACATACAGCTTGAATAGAAAAGGAAGAACAAACTTGAGGATTCAGAATGAATCCGAGGACCCTATTCTAACAGGTAATTGCAGATTCCTTCTGGAGATCCCCATCTCTCTGTAGAGGCGAGTGATCCCCTGATGTTTCTGACTCCCCATTATTTCAAAGGAAGTTGTGCTTGCAGGTAGAACTGACCTTGTAAAATAAGTGAAAAAAATAGTAACAGCATATATTTTTAAAGTATGTTTGTGGAAGTAAATCTCTCCTTCTCTCTCATCTTACATTATCTCTGAGTAATGTCATTTACCCCTACAATTTCCATTGAAATCACTGTACTCCTATCTCCTCAATCTACCTTTTTTCATTAATGCCTCTCATCCAGCTGAATTTCATTATCTTCCCTGAACGCCGCCTTCCATCTTTTTGCCCTAAGTCTATTTTTTTGTCTTGATCAATCACCAAGGAAAACATAATCATTCAGTGTGTTTCTCAGGTCTGTTTTTCAGACTTGGACTTTACATGTGACATGTGACTTGCCTCTTTTCTGTGCTTTTAATACGTGTGTGTCTAAAGCCTGTAGATTCTTTCTCTGTGATAATGGCAACCACAGGGCTAAATGTCCTGGGACTTGAGTCACTGCTGCTATGATATTCTTTCCTCTGTCTTGATGTTTTGAACTGTTCTATCCTGAATGATTTTGTTATAGCCATTCTGACTCATCTGTGCAGTCTTACTGGCTTTTGTATCTTTATCACGCTAAGCACAAGCTACTTGCCTTCACTCTCAAGACCATTCATAGCTATGAACTCTGACCCTTTTATCATCTGTCACTCAGTACAATAGATTCTGCAATAGTAATGGTAATAACAGTTGTGGGTTGGAATTTGTTCCTCTTTTTCACATGCACCAGTGTTTACTCCCGGAGCAGTTTCTTTGGTTTCAGTGGGCGTCCTTGAGAGCCTGCACACAACCCAGTCTGACTAAGGGTAGGAAAATCTGCTCTGAAATATGATTATATAATAAATCACCTCCGGATGAAATCATCAGATTGATTTCAAAATTGGTATCTTTTGAAACAGTAAAATAACAGGAACAGATGCATCCTCATGTTAACGTGTCTTACAAATGAAGTAAAGAAATACCTGTGCATGAATGCCCTGACTGTTGGGACATCCATTAGCTCATGCTTTGTAATAACTGGGGCAAGTAAACTATGAATAATTAGCATAATTAAATAAACTCATATACAAAGACAACTATAGCGCTGCACCATTAACTTGTTTAGAAAGCTTTCAGGGACAGACGTAGATAGATTTGAAATTGCACCGCTGAAGCAATAAGCTGATTTATTAATCTTTGATCTCTCTTTGCCCAGGGCTGCCCACTTTGCAGTTAATAATAGGCACTCTTGGTAATGATGAAACTGTTTAAAATGAGCTTTAATGGTGAACTAATTAAATATCATTAAATAAACCAGAAGTAGCTCTTGTGGCCACAGATAATCATGCAATCGTTGAGATGTGATTAGATTTAACAGTTTCACTAAACAAAACAGTTCATTTCAAGTCCAAGATTTGGACGTTCCTAGAACAGCAGCTGAAACTCATTGCCAGAATGAAGAATAGTACATCTCTGCTTGCTTTGTTTGTGTTTAGTGTGTAAGAATCTGTTTCTGTTTGTGTTATGCTTTATCAGAAAGTTAGCACTAACTACTTGGGAGTAGATTATAACTAAAAACTGGGACATTACTAAAGTTTGTTTTTAAAATGGTGTAGAGTGAAAACTAATGGTTTATGTAGGCTCTATGATGTAAAAAAAACCAAACAACATCTTAAACTCTGAAAGTCACACAAATAAGTAATTAGCTGCTTTTCCTTATCTTTTCCCTGTGACTATACCCCCCTATTTTCACTTGCATTCAGAGTTCATTCATTTAAGAGAACCTTTAGGAGCTGGTGGGAAAATGTTCTTTGTATATAAATGTGACGTGCATTTAATGACAGGGGTAGAAAATTGATCAATTTTCATAATATTCCAGACAAGACACTGTCTTTTTATAAAAGCTTGCTGAACAGTGAACTCAGTGTCATAGATAAAGTATTGTTTTAGCTGTTGGATTTCACCTTTCTATGTATTAGGGAAAAATGTTGAGGAAGTGCCATATATAGAAGCATGCATGTGAAAGGCATTGTTTAGGGGTTTGGGAGGCTGAATTCTTAGATATTGGTAAGTTGACATCCATTCTGGCGGGGGTTAATCTTTGTAGAACTGGTCCAAGCAGTAGAACAATAACTATTTCCTAAAGTACCTTATTAGCATCTGCAGTGGAAATCTGTGTTTCTGCCACATTAACCCCTCAGTGCCTTATACCACAGGGGTTCCCCTAGAAGCGTGCAGGCACTGTAGTGGATTCTTTATTTTCTGATCTTGCCTGACCCAGAGGCTTATTCTGTCAAGGGCTTTCCTGTGAGGGTGGAGGTTTTTCACATTTGATTTCAGGTTTGGGGTTTTTTTCCCTCATTAAATTCCAACTTTGGCATCACACTTAAAAGTGTGATTTTACTTTCATGCTATTGCTGTAAATATGCACCCTGGTGAGATACAGCTGGCAGAAAACCGAATCTTTAAAGCAATGCATTTAAAACTAATGTAGGTGCTGCATGGGGTCCTCCTGCAGATCTGGAGCTTTGCTGCCACTTCCCTTTTTTTTTTTCCCCCTGTGTTTATTGGTAAGGATGTAAAAGGGGATGTGGAACAACTAAATGCTGTGATGCTGCTACTGCATGTTCCCGGGTGACCATGTGTAGTCCTGGTTGAGTCACTAGATTTCCCTCCCATCTCCAAATGAAAACTAACCCTGTTGGACAGAGCTGGCTGCAAAAAGAACTTAAAGAAAACACTTGAATTTCCCGGACCCCACATTTCACAGAGTAAAGAAGTTGAAAGGAATACTAGAAGATTTTTTTTTTCTCCAGTTCTTTAAATTGTAGGAAAATCAGAGACAGATATGATTTGTTTCCTTAGTTTGTGGCACCTTTGAATTATGTAAGGTTTATGTAAACATAATATTCAGACAGATATTATTAAAATATTAGATTCCTACAGCACTATTTTTCTAAGTTGCAGGCTAAGAGAAGTGATTTTTCTTTATAATCTTCTGATAAAATCCCAAATACCAGTTGGGGGGGGGGGGCGTTTACCCACAAATGAAACAATTAGCCTAGGGGACACATCAAGATCTTAAAAACTGTTGCAATGTGTTGGCTTGTACGCCTGATGGCTTTGTAAAGTAAATGTTTTTAATACTCCTCTCATCTTGCTACTCATGCACGCGGTGCTGTCCTAATATTCTCATCTGCTACAACACAACATGGTGTCTAGAGATCACAAAGAGTCAATGGAGCAGAGCTACTCCAAAACAAGTGCTGATATCATGAATAAATGACCTTTTTTCTATTGCTGTCAGTGCCCAAGGCCAGGAACTGAAAGCTTTTAATCTATTCTGAAACCTGGGTGTTGATGTGCTGCTGTTGGGCTGTGACAAGCAGCAGTAAACAGTCTTCTAGACAGAATAGTCAGGATTGTCATGCATTTAATTAGTGCTATATGAGCTCTAGCTGGCCTTACATACTATTTATGTTCCACTTTTGATGCACGTTTGGAATTGGCACATCATGGTGCAGATGATTTTTTCCCCCCCCAGATTACTAAGGTTTTTATTGGGAAGAGCTAAGGCTTGTGCCAAAAAAAATTCAAGTTACAGAACCTGCAAGGCACCGAGGGCTTTTAATCGTTGCTTCAGGAAACAGAACACTGGTACTGCTTCAATTAGAGTCCCACACAGGTAGTCAGCTGTCTGCCTATTCAGTCTGTCACCCTCTCTGCTCCTGTCTTGTTTTTCATTGCCACTGTGAGCCTGTTTCATATTTAGCATGGTGACCCACCTACTCTTCTTGTCGGATGTAATTAGTGTCATGGCATCCACAGGAAGGACCGGCATTTGAGAGGTGTCTGCACAAGCTGGTTCTCTCAGCAGGATCGTACAGCGTGGCTGGTCAAATACTTCACCTATTATCTCACCTTGCCTTTTCCAAGGTTGGGAACTCCATCTGAAACCTGTGCCAGCCATGTGAGTCATAGAATTATAGAATCACCAGGTTGGAAGAGACCCACTGGATCATCGAGTCCAACCATTCCTATCAAACACTAAACCATGTCCCTCAGTGCCTTGTCCACCCTTGACTCAACCCCCTCCCTGGGCAGCCTGTTCCAGTGCCCAATGACCCTTTCTGTGAATTTTTTTCCTAATGTCCAGCCTAAACATCCCCTGGCAGAGCTTGAGGCCATTCCCTCCTGTCCTGTCTCCTGTCACTTGGGAGAAGAGGCCATCGCCCTCCTCTCTATAACCTCTTTTCAGGCAGTTGTAGAGAGCAATGAGGTGTCCCCTCAGCCTCCTCTTCTCCAGGCTAAACACCCCCAGCTCTCTCAGCCGTTCCTCATAAGGCCTGTTCTCCAGTCATTTCAGATGCGAAAGACAATGGCCTAAGCCAGTCGTACATGACACATATTTATGGCATTTCTTCTTCCCCAGAGTGACCAGTGGTGTCTGGCTTGTATGTGGTCAGTGTTGTACCCACAGCGTGTAAGGGAGTGTGGTACAAACCAGCCTTCAGATGTGTCAGATAAAAGAGAATTTGAAACCTCTAGCCAGCAGCAAACTGTGCTGTCACAGTCATTAGACTAAAAAACATGAGAAGTGCATTAGGGATTGTTGTGAAAGTACATTCTGCCTAATCACAGCTACGGGCAGTGTCTTTCTGAAGTAAGAAATAATCAGAATGAAGGTCTGATTTAACAGCAGACAGTCTGGAGGAGTTTATATGCTGTTTATATGCTTAAAAGAGATGGTGAAACTTGGGGTTTGTGTCTATAATTGTTCTAATGACTTACTGTAAATGTTTATGTTTCCGGAACTGGGATATCTCAAAGTCATAATCAGCAAGGTTCGTTCTTTTGCAAAGAGGTTTTCTGGTGTCACTTGAGAAGACCAGCAAACTTCTCACATGAATAACTGTAGACACGGATAAGTCATAGAACCATAGAATGGTTTGGGTTGGAAGGGGCCTTAAAGATTATCCGGTTTCAACCCCCTGCCACGGACAATAATTGTAGCTGGCATCACAAGAGCACCGTTCCCTTGTGACTGAAACAAAGGGCCGAGTCCTATCACATTCTTGGTTCCCTCCATCGATCAATGCTTCTGCTGCTCAGTTTCTTGCACTGCAGGTGCAGCTCCCATACTTGGCACCAGGAAACAGAGGTATTTGGTGTCCTATGAGCTGGTTGCCTAAGCATTCTGCCACCTATGCCACACCTGAGCTACACCTATGCCACGCTAAATGAAACCCAGTGTACCAAGTCCTTAATAAAGACTGAACCCAGATTCCTGGAGCACAAGCAACTCCTGAATACAGTTTAGTTGCCTTCATATTTACCATTCTTTCTCTATTGTTTTAGATTGTAGGCAGCCCCCCTGGTAATCTTGCTTCTGAGAGCAGAACATCTCTTTGTTCAGGAAAATAGCCCCAGTTACTTAATTCTCTTCCTCTTTACATTGGCTACTCTAAGTCTGTCCTTTTTGTTACTACTACTCATGGATTTTTCAGAAGCAAAACAAAAAGAAAAGAGTCCATACAAAGTCAGTGGTTTTATAGGCAGAATCCCACCTGTTCCACAAAGGAAGATGCATTCAGCTTAGTGGCTTTCTGTCATAGCTCATTAAGCAAAATCAAAATTAATCAATATGCTACAATATCTCCATTTCCAGCTGTGTTAATCTGACGTTATGATCTGATGTATGGGATCCATTTCTCTTTAGCAATTCTTCTTGGGCTTATAGCCTTCATTTTAGCAGAGATTCAGCAGCCTAGGTCCCAGATGCACACATTGGTTCATTTGTGCCAAGAAAATATCATTCACAATTATTTATGAATGAAAAAATCTAGATAGAATTATGTCTATAGCATCTGGTATTATAGGGATTTTAAACTTAGGAGGACTTTTTTGATGCAATATTAACAAACAGTGCATAGTTTAAAAAGCTGAGTATTGTCTGGATTTGTAGGCCTTTTTGTGATTTGTGTCTGGCTGTTTACACGGAACTATCAAATTTTTCTCTTAGATGTAGACTTAGTATTGCTTTAAAAATGTGCATGGAACAACATTTCTGCTTTTATAAACTTTATGCCCAGACACAAACACTCTAAATGATAGAACAAACAATGCCATTCTTTTTCCTTTTTCTTTTTTCCTTTTATAAAGGGTGAATGTCTTGTATGGGTTGGAAAGCCACAGCCATCTGACACTCTGGTGGCAGAAATTGAATTCAGATGAGGAGCGTGCTCTTTATTCAGTGACCCAGAGCAATTAATGGCAAAAAGGAAGTGTTCAGCTTTTTGCTCCAAGGTCTGCATTTTGTGATTGCTGTTTAGACTTCTGAAATGGAAAGGTCTTGATGCTCTTTGCAAAATAAACCCATGTTACCTTAAAATAAAAATTTAGATACCCCTGCAGCTTCACTGCAGCCCCTTTTTCTGTCATCTCTGTTCTGAAAAGTAAGGAGATCACACTAGCATAAAAACTTTAAAGCTCAGCAATTCACCTTTAATAGTGTAGCCATGTAACAAATTCTGTTGTTTGAATCTTAGCTTTTATGAAAACACCCTCCTGAAATTCAGTCATAGTATTTCACCTAGCCTTGCTTTGAGAGTTAATATCTTGAAATTACTTGACATAATATCCTGTCCTTCTCCCATGTTTTTCCTGTTAACATTATTGATGGGAGATGCTCATAGGAAACTGCTCAAGGCTGAATGCATCTGGGATGCAGATGGAAGAGCTACATGTGGGTGCCGTGACACCAAGCACGCTCTGCACTAGGTGGTGCTGATGGGAGAAACTACAACCTCCTTAGTTCACCAGTAAATTTACTGCCATTGCCTTTACAACTAAGAGGAGTTCAAATAATGTTTGAGACGAACAGAATGGATTTCTTAGTTTTTTAATGGATTCTTTTGAGGACAGGGCTCTTGAGGAAAATGAGACAAATTCTGTACAAAGTGGCTTATTTGTTTTAATGTGTTGCATGAATGTAAAAATATCTCTGCTGTTCCTAAGGGACTGAAGCCCCTACTAGCACGGCGCTGCATCCCAGCCAGAATTTCTGCTTTTACAGGACGTGTTATACAAAGATCCCTCAAGCTGTACAATCATTCAGATATTTTATGTCCTACCTAAAGAAAAGAAAAAAAGTTTACAAACATAGGTGCTTCACTTACAAACACTTCTGAAAATCACATGGATCCTAAATGATACATTTACAAGCATAAATGCAGCATCTTCTTTTGAGAGCTTTGTTCATACCTTCAAAATTTGATTGCTTTCAGCTCTTCATTCAAGTGTACAGTAAGGCACTTAAGTGAATATATTGCAATTCGTAGAGGTGCTGGGTACTGTCTCCTTTTATTGACAACAGTGAGAATTCAAATTATTATTAGCTCTGAAGACTGAGGTTCTTTTGTTTAGGTACCTCACCGTATAGTTTGCTACAAATTTCAGCATCCAAGTTTGAAAATCATGGCCATAATCACTTAGATCCCTAGAGAAGACCTCTCTAATCTTAAATGATGAGGAAGTGGCTTGAGTTATCTTGATGCTTTCCAGATAATGTTTAGACAAAGAATGTCTGCATTATCCCTTTTCTGTCTGAAATCTGCAGATCTAGTACTGGGGAGGAAGGTGGAAAACAATGACCTCCTTGTCAGAGACTCTGGTTTCGGTTGGGAATGGTCACTTGGCCTGTGTAATTAATAAGACCCAGAAACCTTCTGAATTAGAAAGAGCAAAGGATGTTAGTTTAGAAGGTCAGAGGGTTAACAATGGAAGGAGCAGTCCTACTCATGGTCATTTTCTAACCAAAGTGTAGCAGGATAAAAGAAAGATGGGAGAAGGATTGATAGAAGTTAGAACACCTATGGTTTACGTATTTCTAGACATTGCCTTCTGATAGTATAAATTGTCACACCTTCAATGGAACTAGTAGAATTGTAGTGGTTAATATTGGTAAGGACTAACTCCAAATGCTTAGACTTATTATTACTTTGAAATAGGATGATGAAAAACCTTTCAAAAACATTTGGAATTTTATATTGAATTAATGGGTGAGATCCCTATTTCCTGGTTCTAATTTGTATGGAATGCTAAATACTCTGTCTTGTTAGGAAAGGGAAAATGAATTTTCTTCATCTTCTTTTTGTCTGCCAGATGTAGTGGAGATCTTTTGAATTTAGCATGTACACAAAGGTCAGGGCACCAGAGTAAAACCTAGGATTGTGCAAATGGTGTGGCCTCTATAGCTTCAGGACACGGCCCTGTTGGGAGTTCAGTTCAGACCTAAATGAGAATGTATTCCTTTGAATTCACTCATTCTTCTTCTGGACATTTGCTAAAAATAACGTGGTCCTCTCTCCCTGGAGACGAAGATCCTTTAAGAATCTCCAATGACCACATATCAGCTCAGTCCATCTGCCCAAGTAAGTAAATCTTAATAGACCTGCGTTGTCTTCAGAGGAGAGCTGACATAGAGTTTGATTACTTTTATATTGACGGCTATGGCTTTATTAATGCCTTTTGTTCAAGTGGATGAGAGCTGCAGAATTCCTGAATGCCTCTGGGAGAATCCCTGATTTCTGATGTCATGATAACCCCTTCATGAAACAGGAACAACCTTTCTGCCTCAGTGATTGTAAGGAGTGTTTCCAATTTAACAAGCAAACTTCAGCAATGCCTCAACCTGAATTTTCACACCAAGGCTTTGTGACATGCAGAGCACCACGCTCACATTTCTAGCATTGTTCAGTTATTTGTTGTGACCACAAAGGGTAACTACCAGACATAGCTGAAAGGAAAGACTGGGTTTTGAGAGCTGTTTTATCAACACCTCTACCCCTTGCCTGGCTCAAGTCCACATCTGGAGGCATCTATTTGTTTAACAGCCTTTGACAGAGGAACAGGAACTTCATTCCTGGCTATTGGACACACCCGTGAAAGCTTATTTGGCTTGGAGACAGCTTGATTTTATTTCCTAGAGATTTAAGTAGAGCAGTGTTTCCCAATTTTGGGAGCCCAGGAAGCGTCAGATCCTCTGCTCTCCTCACTTGGTCCTTGCCTTGGGTTGCCTGTGAGCGAATGCAAGTGACTTTCCTGCTCAAAGAAATGTTCATTATCTTTTTTGAAGCAAAGGTATTGGGCTGAAGGGAAGCATCCCCAAAATTAGTTGAATCAGTGTGAACAGACTATTTAATTTTGCTTCCTTCAGTAAAAGATAAACTGGGGAAAGAGGAAAGGAAGATAGAATCTTATTTGCTAATTTGTTAAAGATCTACTGGATTTCTCCAGGGTCTTCTTCATTCAGAGAGCCATCCTTGATTCATAGATCCATTAAAACGTGCATAAGACACTTCACAGAGGATAACTTCCACCCCCAGGCCATTCTTTACTGTCTGGGATTCTGAAATTCAATAATATTTTTTTTTTCTTTCTGAAGTGCACTATTTTACCCAGTAAAATATAAAGGTCTGTTTAACCCTGTGAATAGATGTTTTTCCTCTTCACACAAGACTATTTTAAGCTTGGTAGTTTGTTAATGTTTCTTCAGAAGTGTTACTTTCTGCCCTGTTACTTTATCTGAACCAAAGAAGCTTGGGGATTGGAAATTCCCTTTCAGCTGCCCGTCCACACACCGAGTCTGACTTTTGGGAGCCAGAAACTGTTGAAGGCAGCTGTTGAGCTCACAGTTTGGACAGAAGGTAATGCCACTTCTGTCCCTCAGTCAATGCTCAAATTCTGTGCTTGTACGTTAAAAAGTCTTGATACTAAAAATCTGTACTGGATGTTGGATATGCAGCATGACCCTCCTGCACAACTATTTAGCGGTTTGTAAGTGATTTTCCAAAGCAGTGATCTAAACTGATTTATAATACAGACAGAATATTAGTCTGAGAATGAGTGATCTTGATTTTCCTCTCCTCTGGTAGTTGTGGGTTTATTCTGGTAGCGGTCCAGGAACATCCCCCATGTGCACCTCTAAAACTCAACTCACACTTCTTGTGTTACTGACATTGCTAATTCGCGTTGCTGGATCAGGATCGAATTGCTCAGCAACCTGCAGAATTACACCCGAGTGAAAAGACAGTCACACTCCTTTTTTTTTTCCAGAGTAAGAGCAGCAAATTTTACTTTGGCTATGAAAATCGTTCTCAATTTTATTGTGTTCTTGTAGCAGCTCAGAAAAGAAGACAGAAAGAGCAGGTGGCCGGCTTAAAGCCCGACTGTGGAAAAGAACATGGATCAATTAGTTCCACTTCAAAGTGAATAATACAGGGAAGGAAATAAGATGAAAATATTTGTTTTTCTTCATGAACATAAAACTGGCAAATGCTTTGCCATCCACCTCTAACAATGCAAGAATTCACTTACTTTCGTATTAGTTAGGTCTCAAAGCCAAAAGGATAATGTTGGACTGGAAATCCCTCCAGCATTTTAACTGAGGAATAGTGGGTGTTCATTCAACCTAATGAGAATGCAGAAGGAGATACAAGGCAACACTGCAGAAATGCTGTTTATTCTGCATAAATTCGTATTACATTTCACCTAGTGTCATGCTAGAGGCCCATTGTGAATTAATTTGGCAGATAAATTTACAAAGGCAATTTGCTTTCAGTTTTATAATTTATTCATGTCAGAAATAATTTATTATATTCTCTCTTAGACTGGTCTTTTTTTCCTAGGGTACCACCTTAGTAAATAAAATTTATTATTTACACTGAGCCTTGTGTTACTTCGCAGTGGTCAGTCAATAACCTCCAGGGAATAGTTTTGGTCACATTACCGGTCACTTATTTGGATGGATGATGGGTGCCCCAGTCCCATCTGTACATATATTACTTTTTGTTGTCTTAGAGGCACTGTTGGAAAGATTAATTAGGTCCATCTGCAGGGAAGGATCAGCCTTATGGGATTCAGGTAAATAAAATAAATGCCAAAGGGGGAAAAGTGCTGAGGGGGATGTTTTGAAAATCAAACTGTTTTCCATAACATTAATGGGGAAATTATATACAGAAGGAGGTTAAAAGAGAAGTAAAACTGCCTTTTAGTCTGGGTTATTTCAGCATGACTTGATAAACATCTCCTATTGCTGCTGTGTTAGGATAAGGATCTATGAAGAGGGTTAAAGTCCATGGGCAATATTCTCAGCTAATACAAATCAGGATAGCTTTCTGATCTCAGTAGAACTGCCTTCACTTTATAACAGTAGGGATTTGAGTCATTATCTTCCATCATTATTATTTCTGTCCTTCATTTGAGTAATCCAAGACATGTAGTAAACTGATCCAAATTCACTTTCTGTCCCCTCTCAATATTTTTATTTATAACAGTGCTATGTTCCTTATAGCTTTTCCATCCCACCTCTGTTTTCCTTTCCTTTAAGCTTCTTTCCATATTTTCTTCCTTATCTTTTTCTTCCCTTTCCTCCAAAAAGTTCAGCATGGAAATGAATCTAATAGCACTGAGCTGACTGATACAATCAGAGGTCATGAAATAGAAACTCAGCTCTTACTGACTTTCATATCCTTATTAATATATGCATAATTAATTGGTGTGACTGGTACATAAGCCACGTGAAATGCATTGCCACTTATCACCTTACACTTATCAGCCTAAGTGGGGATTTCTGTTCTGCCATGCGATGGAATTACAATTCACAATATTTTCATAAAACATGAGATGGAGAAACAAAAAGACCATTTTTTTTAACTGAGCTTCAGTTTTCTTAAGGGACTAGAATAAGAGAGATGTTTTGCTTTTGAAGTTCCATTGGAGTGATGCTAGGTTCCTTTTGAGTTTGGAGTTCAGCTCCTGCTGACTTTTAAATTAATTAGTAAAGCTAGAGAAACATGAAGGCATATTTTTGATACAGAGAGGGAAAACAAGTGATTTAAAAGGAAAGCGGGAAAGTGTACAGGAAAGATACAAAGAAAAATGTGTCTCAGAAGGGCAAAGTGGGGGTGGCTGTTGGTGATCAACTCAGGTGCCATGTATAGACGAAGAGCTAGTGGTGAGAGGGAAGGCGGAAACGCACGTGCCTGTCTCCAGCCTGTACGAGCAGCAGTGGATCCTCAGTCTCAGAGAGGGACAATTCCTTTTGTGATTGAACTTCTAGGTCTGATTCTAAACAGCTGGTGAGCCCACATCGTGTGGTGCTTGAAGGAAACTGCCTCTGTGCATAAGCAAGGTGTGAGTATGTACACATTGCCAGATAGAGCCAATTAGACACTCCAGGGTGGATCTGGGGGTTTGTCTCATAAGCTGTATGGTACAGGTTGATCAGTACCTCTTAGTGTCTAGAGAATATTATCAGGTAAATAAAAATGTACTTTGATATCAACGTCTTTAGTATCAATAGCTCTGCCACTGCAGAATAGAGGCTTTATAGAACAAAGGCGCTGGTTCNCAACCTCCTTTCAGGTAGTTGTAGAGAGCAATGAGGTCTCCCCTCAGGCTCCTCTCCTCCAGGATAAACAACCCCATTCTGAAGTCTCTCTCCTGGTCTCCATAAAATAGGTTGCTGGCCACAGTCCAACACCTAGGAAACAAGTCCTACCTCTTAGAAACATCCTCACAACTAACATCTGCTGGAATAGTTCTTGTTCAAATGAGTGGTGCAGCAAGTAGAATAGTTATGGAACTTAAACGGTCCTTTAAAGTGTTCCCTCTTAAAATCTTGTTCTCAGGTAGAGAAAGGTGGTTCCTATCTGTTTTGTGCTGCACATACTTGTTAAGCTAAGGGCTTTGTCCTGTAGAAGAGTGAACCCTATCTCTTCCACTGGACTCCACATTCTGCAGGATTCTGGAAGCAAAACTGGATCATGGTAGTGTGCTTTCAGCTGTGCAATTGGGAAGTTGAAACTGAGGGACTGAGCAGGTTCTTTCTGCTCTGCTTCATAGCAATACACAGACTTGGTGTGGGTTTGTTGGGTCTCTAACCTTCTGTTTGTAAGGCTTGAACCTACCTGCAACAGAGAGATTATTTGTGTGTCTGTTTTTCTTTCCCAAGTGTTTTTTGTTCAGTTCATTTGTCTGGAGGGTTTTTTTAGGAGACTGGAAATCTTTTTAAAAAGTATTTCAGATGGAGATTAATTGTTTTGTCATTTACTAAATAATGAAAAATGCTTCGTGCACTGTTTTGCTTTCTTTTTTTAGAGGAACCTTGTTATTGAAAACAGACATTGTTCACTGAAATTTTCATTTCCTGGGAAAAAAAGCCCACATTTTCCATCAAAATATTTCAGTTAAAGAACTATGCCAGGTCTCCAGAGTGTCCTTCTGAAAAGAAAGGGGGAAAAAAATCACAGTAGAAAAAAGAGTGGCTATTAACAGACAAATATTGGGTTCTGTTCTATGGTTCTTACTGGGGTAAAATTCTCCTGGGATAATAAATGAGAACAAATTACAGCATATAGGAACTGGATAATCCTGCCTAACACATGGCTAAAGTAACTCCCAGATCTATACATTTTCCAGAAGTGAACACATTTTATACATACTTTGAGCAACCAACTTGTTCATTTTACAGAGAGAGTCTAACAAGTGAAGAATGCTTGTGAATGTACCATGAAGCTAGCTCAGCAAAGTTTTTCCTATAATCAAAATACATCTGGCTCTGTTCTGACTGGAAATCACTGACTTCTGAATGTTTTGAGTATTTCCTGATGCACAACAGCAACAGAAATGCTCTATGTGCCTTAACCCCTCCATAAATCAGGTGCAATAGGAACTTTAGTCTAGCATCTTTGACTGAAAATAAGGGATTCAAAGCAGAGATGATAGAAATGGTCACAGTGAGTCCGAGAGGCACAGAGTGGCACTCAGATCTTTAGCACACTGGTATTTAGTTAATTCAGAGTGAAATAGCTTGATGAACCCCCATGGTTGTCCAGATGAGCAGTGTTCTGGGAGGTTGGTTGGTGTGCAGGCCCTCCAGGCTTGGAGCATGGGGCAAGGGTGGGATGTCTTACTGCTCCTCAGCCCTTTATGCTGGGGATCCAGTGTGAACTTGGAGACCCCACTCTTCCTTGGATTGCCCTCTCCCTTCATTGCCTTGGGGACCTTCCACCAAGTCCTCAGTGTCATAGAATCAGTCATTGAATCATAGAATGGTTTGCGTTGGAAGGGATCTTAAAGATCACCCAGTTCCAACCCCCCCTGCCATGGGCAGGGACACCTCCCACTGGATCAGGCTGCCCAAAGCCCATCCAACCTGGCCTTGAACACCTCCAGGGATGGGGCAACCACAGCTTCCCTGAGCAACCTGTTCCAGCACCTCATCACTCTCATGGTGAAGAAATGTCCTCCCCAGCTGTGGGATAAGTGACAAACGGGTTCTCTGTCCTGGGCAGCTCCAGGAGGCAGCTGGTGGGCTGCGAGGTGGGCAATGATGCCTGGAAAACTGAAAGGATGGATGGAGGGAGGGACAGAGGGAGGGATGGAGCGAAGGCGGGAGTGAGGGAGGAAGGAAAGGATGAATGGGTGGATGGATGGAGGGATGGATGGAGTAATGGATGGAGGGATGGGTGAACAGGTGGATGGATGGCTGGATTGATGGATGCATAGATGGAAGAGTGAATGAAGGGATGGATGGATAGATGGAGAGGTGAATGAAGGGATGGATGGATGGATGGATGGAGGGGTGAATGAAAGGATGGATGGGTGAACGTAGGGGTGAATGAAGGGATGGATGGATGGATGGAGGGAGAGAGGGAGGGATGGATGGATGGATGGAGGGAGAGAGGGAGGGATGGATGGATGGATGGAGGGAGAGAGGGAGGGATGGATGGATGGATGGAGGGAGAGAGGGAGGGATGGATGGATGGATGGAGGGAGAGAGGGAGGGATGGATGGATGGATGGAGGGAGAGAGGGAGGGATGGATGGATGGATGGAGGGAGAGAGGGAGGGATGGATGGATGGATGGAGGGAGAGAGGGAGGGATGGATGGATGGATGGAGGGAGAGAGGGAGGGATGGATGGATGGATGGAGGGGCGGAGGGGCGGTTGAAGGGGTGGCTGGGGGGCGGTCGGAGGGCGCTGGGAGGGGCGGCTGCCCGTCCCCGGGGCAGGGTGAGACCCGCCTCCGCCGCGCTCCGCGCTCACAAGGTGCCGGAGCCGCCGCCGCAGCCGCCGCCGCTCGCCATGCCCAACTTCGCCGGCACTTGGAAGATGCGGAGCAGCGAGAACTTCGACGAGCTGCTGAAGGCGCTGGGTGAGCCGGGGGGGGACACGCGGGGCCGGGGGGCGAGGGGAGCGGCCCCGGCAGCCCGAGCGGAGCCGCGGCCGTTCTCCCCCGGTGCCGGTGGTGCCGGGCGCTGCAGCTCCGCTCTGCCTCTCCCCCAGGTGTGAACGCCATGCTCAGGAAAGTGGCCGTGGCCGCCGCCTCCAAGCCGCACGTGGAGATCCGCCAGGACGGGGACCGGTTCTACATCAAAACTTCCACCACCGTCCGCACCACCGAGATCAACTTCAAGATCGGGGAGAGCTTCGAGGAGGAGACGGTGGACGGGCGAAAGTGCCGGGTAGGAGCGCCGAGCCCGGCGGGGGGTGCGGGGCCGCGATCACCGGCTCCTCCTCGGGTGGCACCGACGCCGCTGCTGCCGCTGCTGCCCTCACCCTCCTCTTCCCAGAAACGCTTCTCGGGGTCCTTAGCGGGCTGGGTGCGCGTTACCGGCTCCTCTTTGCGTGGCACAGATGTATCTGCTGCCCTCCACCCTCCTCTTCACAGAAACGCTTCATAGAATCGTAAAATCATAGAATAACCAGGTTGGAAGAGACCCACCGGATCATCGAGTCCAACCATTCCTATCAAACACTAAACCATGTCCCTTAGCACCTCGTTCACCTGTCCCTTAAACACCTCCAGGGAAGGTGACTCAACCCCCTCCCTAGTAGCCTCTGCCAGTGCCCAGTGACCCTTTCTGTGAATTTTTTTTGCCTAAACCTCCCCTTGGCAGAGCTTGAGGCCATTTCTTAGTGGTCGCTGCTTCTCTTGGCCCTTACCCAACGTTCTCCCTCTCGCAGGGTAGAGCTTCAATCTGAAGGTGACAGAGGGTCCCACAAGTAGAGGCTGAGCTCCTGCTGGTGGAGTCCCTGGCTGGCAGGACTTTATTCAGCTGTTTCTCTTCCCTCTGCCCCAGAGACCTTGGCTGCAGGGGGAGATCCCCCCCCCAGCCTCTGTCATTGATGGGGATACAGGGAACTGGAGCAAGAAAGACCTCAAGAGTCAGGATTTCTTGCACAAACCTGACATCACTTTTGCCCCAAACTGGATCACCTGAGCTTACTAGTAGGATTGCAGACAGTTGGTAGTTTGGGGCTGAAATCCTCTTTGATGCCCTTGCAAGTGCAAGTCTCCCGTTTGCTGATCAAATAAGTCTTTAATGATGTAAGACAGACTTTCAGTTAGTGTTACATTAGCCATAATCGCACCATCTCCTGGTGCAGAAGTGCATTAGAGGGTGTTTTGGGCTTGATTCTGTGTGTGTCCCCCTGTGCACCTTTGCGACCCCCTCTGTGCCTGCCGAGGGGGCTTTGGGCTGGCAGCATCTGTCACCAACTTCTTGAAATGGGAATTGGGCTGTTGGAGACCTGGGCTGTGATCAGAGCTGCCTTTTAACAAAAGTTGCCAAAGGCATGGGTTGGTTATCCATTCCTCAGACACTTTACTCTCACACTTCGGAGAGATGTGTACACGAAAGAGGTACGGATGAAGAGTACCAGAATGTAGTCCCAAATTAGAATAGAGTTTCAAAAGTATCCCAGGATGGTGAAATAATCAACTGTTCAAAATACGATCTCTGCTAATTCTTGGGAAAGCTTCTGAGAGCATTTGCACCACTAACAATTCAGAACTTCCTATCTCCAATGCAAATGCTGTAAATTTAAATTTATGAAAAAGGGAGGTAGCTTCTGGGAGTGAGTGAACATTTAGAACATCCACTTGATCTCTAGATTGAGTTATCGTATATTTAACAGTTTGTTCAGGAAATGTTGCTGGCTTTGTTAATTTATCTCGTTCAGCAGAAGTAGTATTTTAGTATCTTCATACATAATGCATATACAATAAATGTGACCTGCTTTCTAGGGAAGGATTTATTGCTGCAGATGGAAAAACAATAATTGTGGCTGTAAGCTATGAGAATTGGGAAAATCTGAAAGAAATGTGTTTTGTGAAGTAGTAAATTTTTTCCATGTGTTGTGAAATTATTTATAGTCAACTTTCAGGAGTAAGTTGTATGGCTGTGTGTATATAACCGAGATGTGGCCACAGAGCAGAAGCTGACAGGTAACATAATACTTCAGAATGTAATTTGCAGTATCTGGCAAAATTGCTGGCTGGTGATAGGTTTTGATACACTTTATGGGGTGGAGGGTTTAGTTCTGCTGACAAACTTGATTCATTGTTCGTAGAGACAAAGAGCGAGTCGTATGTAGTTGTAGTGCAAGGCTTAGCTTCTCTAGCTGCCACTTGAGATAGCTCGTTGCCTTAAAATCCTACTGGTTTGGGAAAAGTATTTATAAAGTAAACAGCTAATTTAAAGTCAAAATAAAGTGGTTTTTTTTTCCTTGGAAGGTCTGGGAAGTCTTAACAAGAATTTGTGCATACATATCTGTACACACATGCATGTGTGTGTGTGTATATATGTGTATAAAGTCACAGACTAATGAATGTCTCCCCTGTGCTAGTTGTAAAGCAATTACTTGCACATTCGTTATGGGGCATCATTCTGCACAGCTGTTCCATTGCACTGTAGAATAATGGTTCCATGCTAGAGTGAAAAGCAACAAGAATCAGGACTTGCCTGTTTATGAAAGCTAAACAAAATCCTATGGGTTTTTTTCTTTTGTTTCTGTGGTTTCATAGTCATTATTGAAATGCTTTGAAAAATGACCAAGGTTGTTTCAGTCTTCAGACACACAACCTTAAAAAAGTAATATTGCAAGCACTAGAATCCTAGCAAATATTCTTTAATTTAGCTGTGATTTATTCTAGTTTATTGGCACAGGAAGGGTTTAATATACAGTTAATGGGTCACCGTGCGGTATAGAATGAAGAGTTGTAAGTGACAAATACTGCATTTTTAATGACCACAAAATGATACATGGGACTCTTGATGCTTTTACATTAAGGGGATTCTATAGTGATAAATAACATGTCAGATCAAACCGCATGTGTACCAAGATGCTTGGGAATGTAAACACTATGTTATTACACCTTTCTAAATTATGTTTTCAACATTAAGCATTTTATGAAAACTGGATGGCCTTTTTATTTGGAAACATGGGAATTTACATTGAAAAGGCACATTTACAATTATCTTTTTATTAAGATATACCTATTTCCAAAATGACCCTCTCGCCTTCATTTTGGTTTCACCATTTTCCACTGATGTCTTTTTTTCCCCTTTGCCTTGTGTTGCTCCTTTCCTGCAGCAATTATTCTCACTGCTGCTCATTGTTGTGTCTCTACCTCATGCTGCTGGGGAATATAATTAATGTTATTCCTAATGGTTTTCTTGCCTGCAGAGTTTGGCCACTTGGGAGAATGAAAACAAGATCTATTGCAAACAAACTCTTATTGAGGGAGATGGTCCCAAAACATACTGGACTCGAGAATTAGCTAATGATGAGCTGATTTTGGTAAGAATATTGAACCTATCCAGTACATGCACCATATTAACAACTATTTTTTACTATGTAGCATGACTTACTACTTCACTTAAATCCATCTGGAAAACTACCATTTTCATAATCCTCTACAGTACAATTCATACATCACTTTCTTCCTGTCTTCTCAGTTTTTTAAGAACAAATGAAGATATTTGCAGGTTCTCGCTTGCTTTTTATCGCTGTGACTGTTGCCCTGCTTTCACTGGTTGAATAATCACAAGTAGGCCACTTCTGCTGTGTAAATTCACAACATTCAGCAAAGAATTTGCTTGATTTATTGCAGCTTTTCCCTGGTGCAAGTGAGATCATGGCATTTGACCTCATTTCTAGAGAACCTTCTCTTTTAGGCATATTGTGCTGCTTCCTATACACAGTCACATGGTGTATGGCAAGAAAGATGGGGCTTGCTGTTAGCATGCTCTAATCTCATTCTGTTTGTGAAGAACAACTAATTCCTTGCCCGTCTCTGCCATATTCCTCAGTTCCTTCATCATCTCTGAATCCAGTTCAGAATTGCCTTGGTGATTTTCTCAGAAATATAACAATTTGCACACCTGCTGTCAGTCAGCATCCCCCTCCTGTGTGATGTTCTGTGTGGCAGCAGGGTTGCTGGGGGTGTTCTGAGCAGCCCCTCTGCTGTGGCCTTGCTGTTTATGCCATGAATCATGTGCAGTTTGCTTACTTATCTTGTACTTATTTCTGTTAAAGCTGAGTTTTCTTCACTGAGTCTTTCCTTGGCAGCCCCTCTACATTAACGAAACAATATCCAGAACTGGATAAAGACACAGTTTCTCTGTTACAGTTTCTCTGTTCGCAGTTACAAGTAGCACAGTTCAGCTCTGGTTCAGAATCATTTTACTGCACGTGTTCTTGCCTAGTGAGTTCCAGATAAATAGTTGATTAGGCTGCTACGCCTCATCAGTTTGGGCATAGAAGACACACTGCTGGAGTGACGGGTAAGAAAACATCAAAGCAGGGAGGTTTTATTTCAAGCTATCACGCTAACTAAACCTCGGCACTTTAAAAAACAAACAGCCTCCCCAGTGTTTCTCTAAAGCAGTTGGAGCTCTGTTTTTAAGATTTCCTCTGAAATAAAAACAGGACCCAAACCTAACCAAGTATAAACAAAAAGCTTTTAAGGTGTTAGTATTATTCCAGACATCTTGGAACTGTTCACCCACACCTTAGGAGGAGAGGTATGCAGTTAGTGAAATCACAGTTTTTTATTGAATGGATACTCTCTTTCTGGGTAATTTCTTTTGACTTAGCCAGTGAAATTCTTTATATTATCACAAAACTTTAGGGGGCAAAATATTTTGATTTCTGCTTCACATCTTTACGTATAATGCAGTGGACAAAATATTTTCTCTGCTATCATTTTTTGAGCTTTCTAACAGTACGTTTCTGTAGTTTATTATTTAAGCAACAAACTAATGAGTCAGCTGTTAAACAAAGTGAACTGATCCAAGCAAAGCAAGAAAGGCAGTCATAATACAATTACCTCCTGCAATCAGCAATGTGAACTTACCCTGGTGGGGAAGAAGAATTAGGTTGGTTAAGAAACCAGGGAGATTCAAAGATTATAAAGCCATCCAACCTTTCTTCTTGTATAATACAGTCTGTTGAGTTTTTCCAAGTGATTTATTTTTCAAATTCCCTTCCTTTTAAAATATTTCCGTTCATAGGAACACAATCACAGCTTTTTATAAATTGTTTTACTGGTTGATTTCCTTGCCATTAAACTATAAACATTATTTCTAATCTGTACCTGTCAAGATTCAACTTCCAGTCATCAAGTGGTGTGTATGAAATATTTAAATAATATGCTAAGGTTTGTTACTGCGAATAGTTCTTTTAACAACACCAATGAAGCCACCTCTTGGAAGAAGCCACACCCTGAAGCTGAGCAGTGAGGTGTTTGTAGGACAGGTGGTGTCCAGCATGAGGTCTCTGGTCCTTTGGAGAAGTTAAGATGGCAAAATTAACCCTTCTGGGAGGCAGGAGAGGGTTCTACTGTTTGGAGGAAGACAGACAAGGGTTAGGAAAGCTACATTTCTTGTGTGTGGCCCCTAATTTTAGAACCCTAGGATATTCCCTCCAGACTATTATGTAGGCTAAATCTAAACTGCCTGAAGGGATTGGCTGAGGTGTGTTCTTCAACCATAACAGGGAACAGAGTAGGAATAGGAGCTCTTAGTGGAAGACCCTGTGGCCCTTTTTGATCTCTTGCCTCTCAACTGTGTTTGGGTTTTTCACCACTTCAGTGAAGAGAGATTTAACTTAGATTAAATAATCTTCTGCTTGGATCTGAGTCTGCAAACCCCCGGTTACATCTTACTTCTTCAAAGCTAAGATCACAGTGAGAAGAAGAGAGCTTTCTTTGTCTTCTTTCTTTTTCCATCCTCCCAGTTTGTTAGGATTCTTTAGGACCTGAATTTCTTTCTCATTCAGTTTTGCTTCTCGTGCCCTTTCCAACATTTAACAATTCCCATCTCCACACTTCTCAGACTTCCCTACTTACCTAAGAAATGTTTTCTGTTCTTTTACTCTTTCTGATGTGCCTTCCCTATTTCCATTCTGGCAGAGCATCTTAAATAAGCAGGGGGAAACTATATTTTTGTGAACTTCTAGATAATCTGCAGCTGGGAAGTTTTTCTGGGGCAGAGCCCGTGATAGAGCAGTTTAGGAACCGTAAGGCTGATGTTTATTCTCATAGTCTCTGCTTCTGATTCTCTGATTGTTCTAAGAAATCTTTCAAGAAGTCTTGAGTTTCCTCCTTAGCTTTTACATCCATTTGCAGAAGAAATCAAGAACACTCATAACCCATTTGGAAAAAAGTTGCAAGAGGGAATCTAAACTGTTTTAGACTCAGGCATGAATGGAAAAATGACTTGGGGCAACGGGCAGGGGGTATGGAATGAGGATTGCTCTGCTCAGACTGGCTGCATAAATATTGGAGCTTTGCCACAGAATTTTGATCTAATATGCTGCATTGCTTAAGGGGTCCAGTTGATTATGACATTTTCCTAGTGGAAGGATATACTTTTCTCCCCAACACAGCATATTAAATAAAATGCATGTATTATCATTTAGAATTTTAAAAAATCCAGGTTGAATTGTCATGACTACCACAGATCTAAAATAGCAACCATATTACTGTATAATTATCAATCTTTCTTGAATCACAGCAGAAGAATTCCTTATGTTCTTCAGAGGTTCTTTGGAGCAATATGATGTTCTTCTATGTCATATCATATCCTCTGGTCCACAGATGCTGGGAACAAATTAGTTACAAGGATTTCTGTTACCTTCGGGTTCCAGTTGAGTTTGCCTTTAGTTCTCCTTAGCTCCTTGCAGCATGAAGAACAAGATTATTCTTATTGGTAGCGTAAATAATATTTGGCTCATAGAAGAGCAGATGTAGGTCTAAAGTCCTGTTAAAAAAAGAGCCCTTTAAACTGAGTAAGGGAAAAAGGATCCAGCTCTGCTTTAACAAAGAAGGTGCTGGGAATGAGTTAGAACATTGCAACTGCTTTCATCAGTGCTGTTTATTCTCATCTGATCTGATGTGCTTGCTGGGGTGTCAGTGCTGCATTTTTAGAACTGAACAATGTAGATTAAAAAAATTTTTTACATGGAATGTGCAAGCAAATGAGGCTGAAAATGATAGATCCCCATCAAAGTCCACATTTATTTGTCTTGACTATATCTTTATATTGTATTGCCCTGTAGCACATACAGAGAGTCGCAGTATCTGTATGTACATCTCCCCCTTCATAAACTATGCTTGGGTCAGCACTTGAGTAATCAAGATCAGACTGTAACACAAAAATATATATTACCTTTACTTGTCTGAAGGATAAGACTTGGGATTAAGTCTATTCTAATATGCTTTTTCTTCTAGTTTGTTTTATATCCTGCAATGTGTTTGCTGCTGCTGTGTGTTTTTGTCAGGGACTTTAATGAGCCATCAATCACCTGTGTAAATCAGAAGAACAAAAGGTCTGATCTCACAAAGTTAAAGGATGCTGCTTCCAAGTGGTAGCTATTCAAATAAGAAACATTTATATTCAAACTTTATCAGCATTGCTGCTTTCATAGCTGCTCATACCTCTATAGATTTTAGTTTAATCTGTAACACACAAACATTTTAAAGTGGATGATTACTGAAGACGGGCTTTAAAAACAGCCTCAGACCGCATTTTACACAGTTCACGTATCACACAGGGGTTCTCAGAATCAATTATAGCAAGGGTCAAAGATCAGAACACTAGGGGGGTTTCAAGCATGGATTCTATTCTGTATTCCCTCCCCAGAAAAATCATGCTGTGGTTGATTAAAACTGGTGAACTGTGGAGCCTAGATGAGTGAGTGAACATTTTTTAAATTATATTGCTGTCTTCTAAAATTTAACACAGTAGGTGAGAAGGGTCAGTGCAGATTTGGAAAGATACTTTGCAGCCAAATGCTGAGATTTGTGGTGTGCCTAAGCCTTGTATCGAACAACTACAACTATTAAACTACCTAAGGGTTTAACTTTTCTATAGTTTTTGGAGTGGTCTTAAATAAAAGCAGTTATCAAAAGCAGGGTCTACTAATACTGAGGTCAGTGCGTGTGGGTGTTGCTGCTGACCTCATTAAAGCAGCCTTGATAAAAGTTCAGAAGCCTATAATAATGCTTACGCATGCTTTCCATGGACCTAGTGCTTTAATTTACCATTTGCCATCAGCAGATTTACAAGGGGGCGTAGAGATCTGCAGCCCCTGCTCACTAGTATAGCCTGGTCTGAGTCACATCCCAAACATACAAACAGAGAAAGAAGCCAAAGCAACTCGGATGCATCTGGTCCTGTATATAGGCTCTTAGAATATCCATTGTAGCTTAGATACTTGCTGTATGCTGGCTTTCAAGACTGCTACTGGGAGATATCATAGTCACATGTTCTTACCAATGTCATTTGCTGTGAGACTCTGAGGAAGCTGTATAACATAGCAGTTCTCAAACACAAATACCGACATTTGGGTACCTCGATAAATGACCTGATTTTGCGTGGTCCTGTTGGTTGATGTCCTGCAGAAAGTGAGGTTTTATATTGGGTGACTTGTTATTAATACCCAAGTTCGAAGTGGGGGATGTACCCTCTGTGACTATTGCACCATAATGATCAAAGTATTTCATAAAATATTATGGGAATTGGGAGAAGAAAGTAAATATGCAATCTGCCTTTGTTGTGAGAGTATATAACTTTACTGTGGATAACGTGCAAGTTTGCACGTAGACAAAGCCTTTACTGAGGATTTAGTAATATCTTCTTTTCTCCATTTGCTTGCTCGTGTATTCTGCCTCCCTTTTGCCAGTTGCCCCTGTAGGTGGGTCAGTCACGAGCAGATAGAGGCGATTTTTGCACACACATCTTTCCCAGGTGATTGTTTCAATGACAGCATTTGTAATTACACCGTATTCTCCACTTATCACAAAGGCCTCTCAGCACATGTTTATAAAGACGGCCTTCAAAAAGCAGATTTACTGATACGGTAATATATTACTGCCCTGTAATTCTCTTTTAATCTCTAATGATGTCAGCAGTCATCAGATTTTGAGTGAACTGGGAGAGGTCAATTTATTGGATTATCTCCCTGTGCAGGGCTTTGTTTGCAGTGTGCTTATGGACTCTTAGCTACAGATTATGACAAGCTAAGTGAAGAAAACAATTCTGTAATTTGCAGTCACAGCACATTCGAAATCCCGTGTTGGATTTAGGTAGAAGCCTTCCTTGCCTTGTATTGTTTTGTAAGATAAGTGAGACCTTTGCAAGCTGATGAGAAGAGGGTGTTACAGAATCCTGCACCTCCTCAGATTTGAATCACAATTTGGTACTGTTCCACTTTTTTTTTACAACTGCTCTGGTGAAGCTTCCCCACTGAATAGCCGGGATTGCTTGCTCTCTTTTTATTAGGAAGTTCTACTCCTTTGGGTCATGGAAGGCTTTAAACTCTGTTCTGACAGCATCTGTCGCTTCCTTCAAGTCTAGAATTAGAACCACAGTCACTACACTGCCTTATCGTACTCCTGAATGCAAGGATTGAAGTGTGAAGGATAGAGTAACAGCATTTTTATTTGTATCTTCTTCTGAGCTCAAGCCCAGCTGTACATTAGACATTTTTGTGAATAACCATAAGAAAAGGAATATAGCAAGTTTGAACATATTCCTCTTTGTTTTATTTAGCAACATTTAGTGGAAATTTCTCAACAGTGCTAGTAAGCTACAGTAAGATAGGGGAGCGCCTTTTATGCAGGTCCACATTTAAACCATGTACATAACCATGACAATCAGAGCCATTTAGTTACGTGCTTCAATATGGAATTAGGTCGCTAATCATCTGAATGGTAAAGTGGTGAAAAATGCACCTTATTCCTGAAGCAGGTCAGAGGCCATAATCTAAGCTGGGTCTTAAAGGAAAGTACGCCTGGCTGTTTGAGAAGGGCCCAGTGGCTACACGGTTCTCCTGAGTAATTGTAATTGGGCTTTTAAAAATCTCTTTAAAATCTAGATTTAGAGATATAATTGTGTTAAATTATAGTGGGTTTCCAGACTGAGACTGAGGTGTTGCAGAGAATGACAGTCCTTGTGTGTAACAACTGACTTAAGACTACTGTATATTTGCATTTCCCAGGTATGCCCATCTTTTCTGCTCCTAATTTTTGTCCTGACAGAGCAACTTTAATGCAGTTGTTAGCCTGTTTCAGGAGTCCAGAAGTCCAACTGGAGCTGGATGTTAGAAGTACAAAATGAACAACCAGTGTGCTTTGTCAGAAGCATGTCAAGCTGTGCCCCTGTGTGTGCACAGGGGAGTCTGCGTGTATGTGCAGTGGGCTTGCTGCCTATGCAGTGTATTCTGGATGCACACACACTACTGATCTTTCCCAGAAAGTTAGTATTGCTTTTTCCCTCCACCACAAATATTTATCTTTATTTTCACACTTTATCCTGTGGGTCTTGCAAGGAAGCTGCCACTCAGACAGCACTGATAGAAAGGCAGTCACTGTCCCAGTGACCTTCCAGGCTCCACAGACAACTTCAAGCTCGGGATGGTCTTGACTTTGTCTTGCCTTCTTTGGAAAAGCTCTTGCTGAAATAGTTTCACCTTTGTGAATAATTTTGGAAGTGTTGGAGGAGGCCATAGTGAGGGTATTTGCAGCTGGTACTGAGGGCAATGGAGATACTTTAACTTTCGTTTTCAGACATTTTCCTGTATAAGCTAAGAATGCATACAAAGACTGATATTATAAGCTCTTTATATGCATAAAACCAAAGCCTGTATCTCCAAAATACTAACAGACTTTTTTCCTCAATAAAGGGAACAGAATATAAACCACAGTCAGTTTTAAAGCCAAGTCCTTTCAAGGAGATGTTGGCTAAAACAGGCATAGAAAGCATTAAAACAAATGAAGACCAGCTGAATTTTCATAACACACTGGGGTAGGTCTTAATTATATTCCTCAGTGAGACCTTGGCAGTTATTACAGCCAAACATCCCACCTCACAACTTGTAAGTGGTGAACTCAAAACTGTCTCAGTGTGGCTAAATGTGAGGGGTTTTGCAGTCAGTTTTTCCTGCTCTTGCACCCATTATTTTGTTCATGTTGAATTGCTTGCTCAGCTTTGTTTCAGTCAATGGTGCGACATCACATAGCACCAACTCTAGGGTAAAATCAAAGTACTCTGAGGTACTGAGTCTGCTACAAGAAATGAGATGCTAAAGGGACGTAGTCTGTACTAAGTCAGTGGTTTTCAGGTGTGTAGAGATCAAACATTTGCGAGACCTCATAGGTGTTCAGTCATGTGAAATTAGTTTGATCTCCACTACTTTTTTCTCCATTATGTGCCCTCATTTCAGACACATAGCATCGTTAACAAATTCATAGGTGAAGGTCACAGCATCCTGAAAGAAGGTTGTGATCAACGCTGCCCACATGAAAGCTTGGGAGAGGGGTTTGGTTGCCCAGCATGGTGTGTCAACATCTTGTGGCAGTGTTATGTTTACAGGTTATAGGTGTACATTCTTCTGGTCTTCAGCATTGCTCCTCTGACTTCATTTGAGCTACTCTGATTTATACCTGCACATATCAAAGAACAGCTTTGGGATATGCCATCTGAATTCCGCCCTCAGCATTTCCAGTTCAAAGCACTGCAACTGTTTCTAAATATAATTGTGCATTCCAAATTCTCTTTCTTTTCTCATGTTTATTTATAAATGCATGCCAAGAAACTATAGAAAAAGGGAATTTGTGCATCATTTATCATTCTGACAAAATTCATGGTGCCTTGGAAAAAAAGTCACTTACATTGCATTCTTCTTCTAAAATGACTCCCTTCTTTACTCTCCTCTGTCAAAAGACATAGGAAAATGTATTTCTGCTGCAGACCTAGCTGCTGTAATAAAAATAACATTAAAAATGGTGTTAAATGTTTGCTTGTTCCATCTCTTCTGATTCATTTCTGTTTCTTTTCCAGACCTTTGGTGCTGATGATGTTGTGTGCACAAGAATTTATGTAAGAGAATAAAAGCATCAATTTACTTGTCATCTGGGATGAAGTGGAGAACTGTGAAAATCCCCAGTGTAATGAGTATCCGTGTGTGCTGTTACTAATGCGGTGTTGTATGTGACCATGTGCGTTATATCTGAACCCATATCCTCTGTTAAGTGTATTTTGCTTTCTTTTTTTATCGCAGCACTATTCCTTCCCACTTTTATGCCATCATTTTTTGTGTCTGCTTTGTATTCTGTAGTTGTCACTTGCTATGGTTTCATCAATTATTAAACTTATTGGGCATAACTCACAGCCATTTGGGAGTGTTTTTAATAGAAAACCCAGCAGTGCTTGGGTTAGGACTGAAACGCTTTTTACCCTCTGTGGAAGTCAGCGTGGAATTTTCCTGCTGCTGGCTAGCACTGTGCTGTCAGGGAACACCTCCTAGGGCACCACAAAGCTCAGGAGAGCATGTGAATGGCAAGGCTTTTTGCAGAGCTGTGGGCTGCTCTCTCAAAACCAGAGCTCCACTTCTTTCCTTCTTTCTGTCCTGTCTCGTTGGGAGAGTTGTTGAGGAACAATTCCTGAATCCTGGGAATGCTGGGACTGTGATTCAGCAGAAACAGAGAAGACAAGGAGAGATCTTTACCCTCTCCCCTGCTGTGTCTCTGAAGAATGCCCAGACTTTCCCTGTTGAGACACTCATTGTCCAAGTAAAAAACCCAGCTATATCTACAGGACAAATAACATTGTGATCATGACATGCTGTCATCACACCCAAGCACCTCAGGCCTGATCAGAGTGCCAGCAGAATCCAATAGGTTTTACTTGTTTGGGCCATGAAAAGATAAAGCTGAGGAAAGCTGCTTTTTTCTTACCTTCTCACCTGTGACAGGGAGAACTTTCGATGGCTTCACTCACCCTCAGTGTCTCACTTTTGGTGACTCAGAAGTTCATTCTTATAACAACTAAAGTGTTTCACAGACCAGGGCCATAGTTCAAGAATGAAAGAAACACCAAATTTAATGTATTTATTCTGGCACAGAGTTCTGGCCACAGCACTGTCAAGTATTAGATTCAAGCTGAGCAGACATTCCTCTAATGAACCAGAACCTCTTCCATTCTGCAGCCTTGGAAATATCTGGAGATTGGGACTAGGAGCTCTACTTGTTGCAGGGTAATATCCAAGCTTATCTGACCACCTTTCAGCTTTGCAAAGACAATATTTCTGCTTCATGTCACACCATCACAGAAGATTTTTAAGAGATTCAGTGATAGCAGAGCATATGCCCTGTTTGCTAGACTGCTCGATATTCAGTATGGGAAAATAGGTCCAAATCTTGATCGCCTTGTGACATCCATGGGGGACAAATTACTTGGTCTCTTCATCACTTGCATAGCATTGCACAGGAATCCCCTTTGACAGGGTTGTCAAACTGCTGCAGAGAAACGAGCCACCTGTAATACACATTGCAGTGTGAGCAGCAGAACAGGAGAGGAACATGCGCTGTTTTCTGTGTCCTGTGCTCTGACAGGTCACGGTTCTCTGCCATCAGCACTCAAGACAGAATATTGAGGTTGAAAAGGGGAATCTTTTCCTTCCACACTCTCACCTGAAGCCAAGTTTGGTTCAGTTGGTGCTAATTAAATACTCTGCATGTTAGCTCACATTGAAGCATGGGCCAAAGTTAGTTCATTGTGGTTTGGATGCAGCTGGAGCTACTCCCTGGTAGGAACGAAACTGTAAGGAGGAATGACAGTGATCTATCTTCATTTTCTATCATCTTTTAAGATTCAAATTAAAATAGTTGGGTGGGGTTTTTTTCCAAGCACAATCCATTTCAAGAGTATCTGGACCTGTTTGTGCAATCAGCTCTGCCAAAAGGATTCCATCAAAGGTGCCAGTCTGAGCTAGCTCAAAGCATCTCAGTGATGCAGACAAAACTGTGTCTTTCCACATCAAGGCTGAGAAGTAAATAGCACTGTGCTGCAGGACATGCTGGCTCGTGCCATATCCCTACGGCAACAGGAGCCCACCAACACCAGAGAGTGCTTAGCCTCCACCTTCCAGAAGGTGGGTGACGGATGCTGGGGGCCGGTGTGAGCTGATGAGGCAAGTGGGAGAGCCTAACCCAGTAGGCAACAAGGCACTTTTGCCGTTCCAGAAAAATGTTACTTCTAGAAATTACTTTTTCTGGTTGTGTCTAAAGTAGCCCTGATGCAGGGTTTGTGAGCGTTTAGCAAGGTGTTGGTATGAGCCTCAGATTATCTAGAGCAAATAAGTGCATTTAATGGAAGTGGTGATTTCCATGTTTCATTTCTAGGAAGGCTCATGCTAAGCTGTTTTGCTGTGCAAGCAAATATCCTTCACAAAACTTTCCCATGAACTGTAAAATACCAAGTCAGGTTTCCATCCAGCTGGCAACTGCCATCCAAGTAGTAAAGCTTGAGCTGTGTAACTGGGTTGTATAGGTTATGATTAAAACCAGGCTCTTGAGATATGAGCTACCCTGTATAACTGGGAACTTTTTCTTCCAGGATTGAAACTGTTACCCTAAGCTTCATTTGCAGTCTGGCATGACAGAAGTTCCTTTCTTTAGTAATTTCGGTGTGGAAGTTTCACCATATGATTGACTTTCGTGGAGTTACATTTAGACGTTTTGGTGCAGGGGCAAATTCTTATGAACAAAGACTAGAAATGGACCAGGGTGTTAGTTTTATGGCTCATTGTTGAAACAGTGCAAAGGCCAAACTTTATTTTGTGAGCCCTCTTGGATTTAAAAGCTCTCCAAATCTAGGCACACAAGGATTTGGATTTATTTTCCTGGCCAAAAGCCTTGCTGTTGTTTCTTGCCTTTCTTTTCTTTGCTGAGATTAAGCTCCTTTGGGAGTACGTAAGCTAAAAAAGGCCAGAATGGCCAACAGAGATAGTTTTATCCACTTTTTGTGTAAAACATCATGAATTCACCCCTCCCCAGATGAGGTGATAGAAGCAGAGTAGAATTACTGTAGCTGGCATCTGCGAAACTTACTTTTATGATGTTTGACTGTGAAACAGTTACTTAGCAGAACAGGATCCTGAAGACTTCAGGCAGCTGCTCTCTGCACACAGGAAGGAGGGACTTTTGTGGGCAAAGGTGCCTGAACGATGGAGCACCTCAGGGTTACATACATGAATTTGACGATTATTTGATAGCATGCAGATATCTGAAAAAGGCCCCAGAGATTTCATGGATATCGCCTTCCAGATTCAAATCAAAGAGACACTCCCTACATCATTAGGTTTTTTGATCAGGCCTGTGACGGAACAAGCAGTGGAACCAGGGACGGAGCCTGGCTCACAGTTAGGTGTATTGGTGAGCAAGCAGAAGCTTCCTTCCACTGGTGCTGCTGTGTTCTCACTTGGCCTGGAAACACATTGGTTGAAAGCAAAAACAAACAATCAAAGCTCACCTCTCTCTGATGGCAGCTGCTGGACCACTACATGCATTACCACCCACTGCATGTCTGCTGTCTTGCTTGTCTCACATGCCCAATAAGCTAGACTTCTGAGGTCTGTCACTGCTCAATGCTGATGGCCAAATGACTTTCAGGCTTTGTGGCTGAGAACTTTCTGACCATATAAGTGAATGCACTAGGGATCCCTTCCCTGGGGGTTTATTACACAGTACTGTTTATGTTTGAGAGTATTTCTCCACACAAGGCCAGCAGAATACAAATAGCTAAGAAGGTGAGAAGTCTTCCTCCATGGAATCCAAACACTTAGTCATGCAGTTGTCTAAACAGTCCTGGTGGTTCAATGGATACAGTACAAGAGAGTATTCAGTTGCCTAAGCACCTGTGTCTACAGCTATCAATATTTTAGATGTACTAGGTATCCAGGAGGTCTGCACAAAGCTGGCATACAACACTGGCTGTGCATGAGAGCTGTGCCTTTTTGTGGAGAGGCAGCAGCAGAACAGGGACAGAACTTCAGGGCATCACAACCTAGATGTCTCTGATGAGGCGGCTGAGTCCCAGCCTACGGGTCTGCAGGCTTGGGACCATGCCGTGTGCTGCAGTGACCATGCTGATAACTGCTACAGCAAGACAAAGAAAGGGTTATATAGATATCTGCAGCAACTTGGCACACATGTAACAATTCACAAAACCAAAACCTCCCCACATGAGAGGAACACTAGGATACAACAGCCATATTCTCTACCCTAAGGCAAGAAGAGTTCATTTTAGGGTTTTCCTTTGATTTTCCATACTTTGTTCTTACGCTGCTTTCATAAAACATTTATTGTTTCTTTTCTCCAGAAAAAAGAGACATCCCAACCAGTAAACAGATCAGGCAGTGAAGCTGGATTCAAAATAGTCCACTGTGGGAAACCCAAAATATGAAAAAAAAAAATTCTCAGCCAGAAATATGCTATTGCACTGAATTGTTCAGTTCACGAATATCTATGCCAGCAGCTACTATTGTGTGGGACCAGAGCTGCCTCGCTGCACACTGTGTGCCCTGCAGAGCCTGTGCTGCTTTAGCTCAAGTGATCACTTCTTGCGCTCTAAGTGCAGAGAGATCTATTTCTGCTGACAGGAAGCTCCAAATCCCACATGGCTGCAGAATCCAGAGACTTTGAAAAAGACTCTGTTAAAATTATGTGCTGTCTGAATACTGTTATGTCAACCCAAAAGTGTTCTTTTTGATATTACACATGGCTGGCTGGCTAAGGAGAGTGGAAAAAAAATGCAGTTATTAATAACAGGAACAGGTGGGAATAGATGTCATAGTGCTTTCTGCTAATTTCTTAATTTTCAACATTCCTCACATTGCCTCCCAGAGCATGATGCCGGTTTTGATTGGAAGGAAAAAAAAACAAAACAGGATTCCCAAAGTTTTACTTCACGCTTCCTGCACCCCACTAAATTTGAATGAAGTCCTGATTTTGTCTTGTATCTCTTCATTCTGTTCCTTCTGAGGACCTGCCAGTGATGTTCCACCAACTCATTTTTTTTTGCCATATTCTCAAAACCAAGGGAAATCTGGCAGCTAAACTGTTTTACAACCTCCAGTATGATTTGCTGTTAGAATTTGCTTTATGGTCATGTACTGCAGTGGGAGAGGAAGGTGACGAGGCTTGAAATGGTTTCTGCAGATGGCAATGCCACAGTCTTCTACTAGATATTGCTGTCTCCTGCACAAAGGAGGTGCTTACTGAGAGAGGTGATTCAGTTACTCAAGCAGAAAGGAGATGGCCATCTAGGTGACTGATTGTAAAGATTTCTTAAAGCTCTGTAGATATGCCTCTCAATATCAGTCTTCACAAGATATGATGGATGGGCTGATTTCATCATAGGTCTGATGAGTTCACAGCAAGTTTTCAAAGGGCTGAATCTTTCACGTCTAAGTAGCTGCTCCTGCTGGGAGATAAAGGTGCAATTGGAAATCAAGTGATCTTACAGAAACCGTGGATAGAAATAGTTGTAGCGGCTCAGTGCAAAGACCAGTACCCAGTGCCTAAGACTCTTCTCCGAGCCCTTGTTGAGCATGCATACCCCTTTAGCAGGCTGAAAAATGTACAGCTAGTCCCCCTCCAGATATGTCTTGGAAATAACCTTACATGCTTGTATCCCACTTACTCCATTTCCTCACTTTGTCTTCCATATACACAAAAAATGGTAGAACACCTTTTTACACCCATCAGAGAGACCAAGGGACCTGTTACCTCTTTAAATTCATTGGGAATTTCTGGCATCCCAGGTTGGGCTGAGGCAGACAGCTTCACTGAAGTAGACAGCAGTTTTGAAGACCGAGGACTTGGTGATTCTACTCACTGTTAGTAAAATAAAAAGTTTGCTGTCTTCTTGTGTTTAGAATTACAGAATCATAAAATCATAGAATCATAGAATAGTTTGGGTTGGAACACCCCTGCCATGGGCAGTGACACCTCCCACCGGATCAGGCTGCCCAAAGTCCCATCCAACCTGGCCTTGAACACCTCCAGGGATGGGGCAGCCACAGCTTCCCTGGGCAACCTGTTCCAGTGCCTCATCACTCTTATGGTGAAGAAATTCCTTCTTATGTCTACTCTAAATCTGCCCCTCTCCAGTTTAGCTTCAATTCTGCCCTGTGACTCAAATCTACAAAACACACCCACAAGGTGAGAGTTAATCATAGTGTTTCTGGAGAAAGATCAGTAATTTAAAACAATCTTGATGGAAAGCAGTTATCAATGTTACTCAGAGAGACCTTTTAAGCACTCGTCTATTGTCCACGTCAATGCTGAGAGTCTGGTGCTATTAAGAGATTGCCGATTGCTGGAGTTATTTCTTTCCATTTCTCTTGCTGCAGTTGGGAGATTTTTAAAATGTTCCATATGTATAAGTTTATGTAAAATTGACACTGTGCCATAACAATGCATAGTGAGTCTGGAACATCTAAATAATGATAGTAATTTGCATATGATCCTCTGTTGGTCATGCCAGGTCATCAGCAATGTCTACAATGAGATGTCTATGTCTGAAGTACGCACCTAATAACTCTTTTGCAGGAGTTTTTAACACTGACCTTATGCAGGCTGTGACAGGGCTAGAGACTGAGAACATATTGCAGTTATTACAGAGCTTTAAGTCCAAGTTCCTTTTAAGACACGTCACTAGCAACGTGTTTTAATCAAAAGTATTTTAGTGAAGTATATTGGAGTCATCTGGACCTGACTGGCATCATGTTTTCTCAAGCGTGATTTATTTCCTTTTAATGAACTTAATACTTTGTGATGAACATGAAGAACAAAGAGTGGGGATGTGTAATGCTTTCCATTAGCACAGGTTATACAGAAATGTCGCTGTTGTTTGCTTTGTTGCAGTATCTTCAAAACAAGCCATAGGGCAGCTTTGGGAATGGGCCAAATGCTGTAAAAGGACATTGTCAGGGACAGAGCTTTTTTCCTTGTTATTGTGTGAGTAAAGAGGAGAAATAATTAATTAATTAATTTCTCATCAACATTTCATCTTGCTGGAAAAATGGCTAAGAAGATACTCCAGGACTTGGGGTAGGGACCATCTTGCACTGTTTGTCCTAACCTCATAGCCAGGGACTTAAGCATGATGGACACAAAATTATATTTTCAAGAAAGGGAAGAAGGAGGCAAGAAGTGTGTAGTGTGTGTCTGTGTGTGAAAATGCCATCACCTCAGAATACCTGGTTTTCACACAGCTCTAGTGGTCATCATTAAAGATGAACACAGGATTTTCCTGCCTTTCTTTCATTTTATTAGAAAGTGGCCAATTTTGTTCCAAAGTTATTCACTCCGACCTGACTCAAAGATAGACAGATGGCTGCAAGACCTCACTCCAATCTTGGGAAGCCAGGCTAAAATACAAGAGATGTACAGCTGACACAGTTGTAGTGGCAGGAAGGAATACTATACACTGCTTTGCACTTGCAGGCAGGGCAAGCAGTGCTATGAAATGTACCATTGCGTTATTCTCCCAAAGTGTTTTGATTTTCCCATGTGGGCCGACTCTGTGGCACAGAAGATTTTCCTTACAAAACTCAAACAGCTCTTTCCCCTCTTACCACAGATGGTGATCTGTGTGCTGTGAGTGTATCAGTGGGGAGCACTCTGCATTGCAGGTAAAAGTCAAAAAGCCCTCAAACATAATACTTGGAACCATAGAAAGGTCTCAGAAAAAAAGCCCTGAATGTGTTTCAAAGGAGGGAGGAGGACAGAGAGGGAGGCTATAACTTTTCTACTGTTTTTTATTTCTTGATTTTGGCTGAGAAACAGAATTTAGGAAGAGTTTTAATACTCTGCCATCATAAAAAGCCTGGGAAGAAATTATTTGTATACTTTTAAACTGACATGCATTTGAACAAATTGCTGTATAGTTCCCTAAACTCTTTGACATTTGTTCTCCTTAGAGAATTGTGGTTATATCTACTTTTGACTCTAATTTCTTGTGAAAGAGTAAGTTGCTCTCTACTAAGTTTAAACGATTGCATGTGCTAAGAGCTTGTAAGAAGCGTGGTGGTCTGTTAATTTAAGGTTGAATTTATTTGGGATATGTTAATTTTATGAATACTTTTGAATAAGTAATTATCATTTTGCCTGAAGCCTGTCATTTGGATGCTGCAATAATTAGGGCACCCGTTCACCAGATTTTACTGTCGATTAACACAAAGCAAACATGGAAGGAAATTGCTGGGTGAGGAGAAAAAGTTTGTATCTTGAAGAAGATACGGGACAAGAATTTAAAAGACATGTCTCTAAAAGGACAATAGGAGTTAAATAAGTTTTGGGGCTGCTTCAACAGTGAACAGGGCTCCTCTCAAAGACAGCTGCAGGCACAGCTGGGTGACTGGAGGCAGAGGCAGGCAATGGCCCATGAGGATGCTCTTTGCATTGAGCAGAGCATAAGAATCTGCTGGCAGCCTGCTAACATCCATCTGGCAAAGGGAACAGTTGACATAAGCTGGTCGTAAACAGATGAGATCAGTCCCAAGGAAATGATGAGAACCTGCAAGCATCCTGGTGTTTGCTGCCTGGGAATGGCATGAATGTCCCTCTCAGTCACCCAGGCCTGGGCAGCAATTTGTAACTCATTCCTGTGAAACTGCATTATGGCCTCACAAGGATTTTACTACCATAGTTCCCCACATATATGCAAAGGTGCCTTGTAAAATAAACTCTCTATAGTTTGGGCATACATTCCCAGTGGAGTCCACTGAGTCTCTGTACTATGCAGAGTTTAGTGTTGCACAGAAGACAGAAGGAATTAGCTGGCTTTGGAGGGTTCTCCACAGAAATAAAGTGCAACAAGACCTATGCCTCATGCAAATGGGAGACATTGTGGAGCAACAGGGCAGGGAACACTATACACAAAGCCAGTGCCAAGTAGCAGAATGAAACAACTTGCCTTTGGTCAAGGAAGTAGCTCTTGTTCCTCTTCTGCCCCTGCTTCACCAGAGATAGGATGTGCTTTTCTGGGTGATGCTAGGAATAAGGCACATGAATGTAGGTAATGATAGGAGGGTGAATGGTGAGAGGTTAGAGCTGTGATTTACTAAGATGGAAGATGTTTATGTGAGACACACTGTTATCTCTTGAAAACAAATGCAAAAGTGTCCTTATATTTAAGGATGTCTTACAAAGCTCACTCTCTCCACCTAGTTAGAGCCTCAGTCCTGCAATCCATATGTTGAAAGCTGCTCTCTTGAAAGCGACACAGTCACCTGCTCAAAGGCTGCTTAGCATGTGCTGTTCATGCACACGCACAGCTCTGCACTGGGAGAACTTGGTGCAAGGCTGCTGAGGGAGGCTACTGGTGCAGGTATAGGGAATTTCCTTTAAGGTTCATCTGTAAAGTGCCAGTCGTGTTTCTGACTAGAAACAGCAACAGTGTCCTTCGTATGTAACTACTACCTACTGTCTTCTCATGCTTAGTGTTGGAAGACAAGCGAGAAGGCGTTCCCCCTGCATGAAGCCTGCACCAGAGTTGTTGTATTCTCCATAACACATGGTAAAGTCCTCTGTTGTTTCTGGAAATCTTTGTAGTTTGAATCCATTATTCTTCCATCTGATCATCTGTGTGCATGATAAACTGGGCACTTTTGACAATTGTTTTCTGAAATTGTAGCTATGAAAATGAAATGGCCTTTTATTTTATTTGGGAAACAAAGTGATTTACGAGAAGACACATCCATATCCCTCCTGGGAAGTTCATGTGTGCTTTAAGCCCCAGAGCTGACTGTGGGCTGAGACTGTGCCTTTGCCATAGTTACCCACCATTTCTATTATTGGAGAGCACAAGCCTGAGCCCCTCTGTTGGACTAGCCTCTGCTATGCCAGGTGCTCCACAAAGGTTTGAGGACCCTCCCAAGATTCAGTCTCTGTAACCACCTGGGGACAATAGTTCTGGAGACAGAAGGACACACTCCTTTTCCCCACAGGGTTCAAAAGGTCCTCATACAGGTTGTCTTTTCTTATATTTTGGTGATGAGCTGGAAGGACAGGAGGATTAGAGCAGCACAGAAAATAAATCATTCCCATAGCCTTGCTACAGTGCCTCCCCTCTCAGCTCTCTCCCCTGCAAGGGCTTCCTCCAGACCCACATTGTTTTCACTTCACTGGGTTCTTGGCTCAATCTGGGCCTAGGAACACGGCCCCATCTGTCGAGGTTGGGGGGGATGTCTCAGGACAACCCTCACATGCATGAAATGAAGATGTGCTCAGCTTTAATTTGGAGTTCCAGCTGAGCACATCCAGCTTGGTTTGGGCAGCCATGATAGCTGGCTGCGCCCACTTGGCTTTATCTGGTGAAGGGTAAATGGCTGAAAGGATGAAAACAGGGATTTTTAATTGCCAGGCCACCTGAATCAATAGGGAACTCTGCATGCTACTACGTGTGGTCTCCATGGACCCCATATGAAAGATGAAGGCAGCTGTGACCTTGCTTCACCACCGTTGCCTCAATCAATAGCTACCAGCTTTTAAAGTCCCAAAAGGTGTGATTAAGCTTCTGCTGCATGAAGTTAGCATTTCCTAGCATACAGCCCATTGTCCTAACTGAAAGGACCTAAAAGCCCTTATTCTGTGAGGGTTAATGACCAGATGTCCCTGGAAGGAGGCCCATCAGCCCTGGCTCTCAGTGCCAGGAATTACTGCAGCTGATTTCATTCCCCCTTGCATCCCTGTCTTAGCTTCAGTGGGCAGCAGGGAACACTCCACTTGAGTAAATGGGTATACATGTAAAGCAATAATCCCACTGTCCTGGAAGGGGACTGGAACAAGAGTTGTGTTATTCATTACTGTTGTATGGAGAATGGTCTTAGTCTATGAGAGGAAGCATGGAAGTGACACAAACTCAAACCTTTCCATAGCTGGGAGTATGAGAGTGCATTTCAAGTCCAAATATCCAGCAGTTTCCCTGGAGCAGTCTCTTTTAAGGAGTAAGTGCCTACGTTAATGTGACAGTGCCAGCAAGGTTTAAATCAGACTGCCCCATTGTAATGGCAAGGCTTTAGTAACACGTGAACAGGACAATCGCATTGTCTGTGTGAAAACTGCAAGGACAGGTTTATGGTTTTCAACAGCAGATGGATCAGCACCTTTAACAGGAAGGGAATGGGCAATATAATTCAGAGAAATAAATGAACAAAGCAAAAGTTGCTCACATATGATGTACATAAGTTGCACATTTAGCACTGCTAACAATGATTCATCATTCTCTAAGGGCCATTTCAATGTCACCATTTTCATGCAGAAATCCAACAGTACATACATCAACTTAAAAGGGTTCCTGGAGCAGCTGGCTTTCTTACTTGCATTTTTCTTTTGCTTCGTCTCATTATCGATCCCAGAGCTCAAGAGGCTATGAGGACGTCTTACTCCAAGGAAAACGTATCTTACTGGTATCTTACTCTCCACATGGTGTATTATTGACTTTGTGTTACTCCACTCAGGCAGCACAATTGGATAGGGAATTTGGTTAGCACAGTGTAACCAGGGCATGTGGTAATTACTGGAGTGTCATTATCCATCTTAGGATGGGTGTCTGCAGTTGTTAAGTAAGGGGCTTATTTTACTTTGTAAGTTAAAATTTTAAAAAATTTTGAACATTATTTGTAGCTTTGTCCCTACAGCCAGCAGCAGCTTTGCTTTTGGAGAAAGAAAAGCCCTGTAAGTCTTCTTTCCACCTGTGCCTTGCAGGTAGGCCTGTGTGTAAGGAAAGGTCAGAAGGATTTGCTGCTTAAGGAAAGAGGCAGAAATAAACTTACACATGCACAGAGTACGGAGCACAGATGAATCTAGTCGTAATTCAGTTTGAGCACAAGATTAGTTTCTCCTGACATGCCATCAGAAATCATTTGCTCACAATCTAGGTCACAGCAACAAAGGCAATGGGAGCGACTGACTGAAGGCAAAAGGAGTGAAGCTGAAATCACCTACGTTCAACAGCTGCCTTAGTCTAAGCCAGATGTTTGCAATATTAAATATTCTGTGCAAACAGAGATCTGTACACATGTAGACCCTATAAAGGGAAGAAACTGCATTGTACTTTTATGTAAGTCCACACAATGACCTCGTAACTCTTATCTGTGCTGTTGCTACAAATCTCTGCTTCTTTTCATGCTACAAGTATGCTGAACATCCATTTTCACAGCTAGCTCGTGCTATCCTGTTTTCTATTGCTTCATTTTCTTCACCTGAATAAAATAATTGTTCTTTGAGTCCAGTACCATGAAGCAAACATTGATACATATTAAGATGACTGGCAGATGATGGGAAACAGAAAATTCAGCTAGGCTCATGCAGCATAAACAAATATCTGGAGGTGCATTGCTCAGACAGTGAGTGATTAGTTTGCCAGTTGTAGGCAGAGCTACAGAGGAAATTAAAACGATGCAGTATGCTGAAAACTGCAGAGGTAAAGAAAATACATCAGGGTACGCTGATTCATAATGTGGCAGGGAAGAGTGGGGTTTAGACTAGGATCTGCTGGATTTTAAGATTTTTGCATCTTTAAGAGTCAGTCCATCTGTGAGATGCTTTCTATGCTGTCACACTAGCAGTGCTGCAGAGACTTCTCTTTTTTAATAAGCAGGAGGAGCCCTCCATAAACCCAAGCTCTCATAAGGGAAAATATTGCATGCACTTTTTCAAAATCCTTCAGGATTCAGCTGCAGATAATGAAGACAAATGATTCCTTCAAAAGGCCAATAAAGATAATAATGGAATCAAGCTAAACCTAGAATTCACCTCAGCTTTAGATTCTGATGGAAACAGAGATACTAGCATAATGGAGCCTATTAATGCAGCAGGAGGCAGAAACAGACAAAAGCTATAAGGGTGAAGAGTTAGTTAAAATCTAAAAGCGATTTGTACAAGAGTTTGAGACAGGAAATCGTCGCTGAGATGATGAAAACATGAACAGTACAGGCCGAATAGCTCAAGCACAGTACTTGAGCCTTGCTACCTTTACCTGTAGGCAGTATGAGTCACATCTCCAGTGCCCTCTCCAAAACGAGATATCTTAGCAAACACCACTGAGTGGAAAACACTCAGAATGTTCGCAGAAACACAACTTTTTTTGTCAAGAAATCTCAGTCAGGCCCCAAACCGCTCCTGTGAACCATGGAACATGAGCTAGGAAAATTCAGTAGGTTTAGGGCAGGATTTCTAGTGAAAAAGAAGCCACTTATAAAAAACATCCCAGTAATTTTGGCACTCAACAGTATTACAAGAGACATGGGAAAGCCAGTTCCAAGTTCCTCTTCCTGTTTTAGATGATGCCGTGAGCTCCAGTCTGATGATATGTGAAGACGTCTGCTTATAGTAAGAGTTTTTTGGCAGCCTGGAGACTCCTGTAAACCCTGGAGATGTTGAAAAGATCTGAGAGAAAGATATCTAACCAATATGCACTTCTAAAATAGAATACTAGTCACCTTATCACTTCACACCTAATGCTGTCTGATAACACGGCAAAGCTGGAGTGTCCTGTGTCACTTCCTCTGAATTTAAGAAAATTTGAGCCATAAATTACATGTAAATGAATAGGAAAAAAATCCATATTTTGAGCTGGAAGTTCTGGAGAGGGAATTGAGAACATTCAGAAATGGGACAAAACAGATGGGGAAGTAGAAAACCTGGTTCATTTCTGCTGAACTCATCCCAGGATTCCTGTTTGATAGCTCAAGAACTGCCTGAGCCCTGGTGAATCCTGGTGAATCTGGACAGTGCTACGTACAATAAAATCTGAAGTAGTCACTAAGGTTTGTTTAGAACAAAGCTGCAAGTGTGAGGAACACACACCTTGTGGGACTAGCAGTACCTGCACATCATGCTGAAACCACAGCTGGCAGCCTGTAATAATAAGGTTTAATCTGTTATCCAAGGAGACCATGAATGCACCATGGGAATCTGAGACCTCCCAGAGGGACACCGAGCATAACTTCACTAGGATGGCTTAGGAATGTTCTTGTAGCCCTTCAAGGCCTCTCCTCTGCCAACTTATCTCCTATGCTTTTGAGAACCTATCTCACACCTGTCTTTGAAACCTCAGCCTACTCCTTTGATTTGTGCTGGCAGCTCTCTTAGACTTTCAGACATGTAAAAATCCCCAGAGCCACAAAACTATCGCTCCTCAGGAAACCTGCCTGTGGCAAGGAGTCTCTGATGTGGAGGGCAGTGATGTGGAAGCAGAAGGGCTGTGCCCCTGATCCTGATGGGCACTGGTACTCTGGGCTTCCCCAGCTGTGTTGTCTCTCAGCTGCTAGAGCTAATGCAGACAGAGCTGCCTCTGTTACACACACACAGTCCCTGTTGCAGTGGGGCCTCTAACTGGAGGCAGCAGTGCATTACCTTGAAACAGAAAAATTCCGCTACTAAGAGAACAAAGACTTTCAACTGAGATTAACATTTTATTGCCTGGGTGGTAGGTATCAAAGGGCTTTATGGCTCTTCTGGAGACACTTCAGTCCAGTTGGATTAAAATCAGCACAGCTGTTCTCCAACTGGTTTTAAAAATGCTTCCAGCAAATGCCACTTCCTGCTGCTGCTGTCCTTCTGGAAGCTGCACCGTCCCACTCAGCTTAGCTCAGAGGCATGCTCTTCCTCCTTCCTCTCGTCCTCCTTCTCCTCCCTTGTGTGCTTGCATCAGGCCTAGCAGTCTCCATCCCATCATCCCCTTTGCATTTCCCAGCAATAACCCCTAGCAAAAAAACCCTAGCATCAAAATTGATGAGTAGAGCATGGTGAGGCATTCGCAATAAAGGAATAGAATTGCACACACAAACAAATGAGGCTGTGAGTGTGGGAGATGTCAGGTTCCCCTTGCTCTGCTCTCACCACTGGGCTTGGGCACTAGAAGTCCATCGCTTTAACAATGAGCTCTGCTGTAGCTGGCCGACTCCTCATCTGCCTCGGGGCGCTCAGCAGCAGCAGCAGGACAGCCAAGTCCTTGTACAGACCCCATGGTGAAACACTCAGATAGTGAGGACTACACTACCAGCAGTAAGTTAGCTGCTCCCTCCTCTGCTGTGGCTACTGGGCTGCAGAAACCTTAGAATCATAGAATCATAGAATAACCAGGTTGGAAGAGACCCACTGGATCATCAGGTCCAACCATTCCTACCAAACACCAACCCATGCCCCTTAGCACCTCGTCCACCCGTCCCTTAAACACCTCCAGGGAAGGTGAATCAACCCTGGGCAGTATGTTCCAGTGTCCAGTGACCCTTTCTGTGAAAAAAATTTTCCTAATGTCCAGCCTAAGCCTCCCCTGGCAGAGCTTGAAGCCATTCCCTCTTGTCCAGTCCCCTGTCACTTGGGAGAGGAGCCCAGCTCTGTCCTCTCCACAATCTCCTTTTAGGTAGTTATAGAGATCAGTGAGCTCAGCCTCCTCATCTCCAGGCTAAACACCCCCAGCTCTCTCAGCCGTTCCTCATAAGGCCTGTTCTCCAGCCCCTCCACCAGCTCTGTTGCTCTTCTCTGGACTCGCTCCAGAGCCTCAACATCCTTCTTGTGGTGAGGGGCCCAGGGATGAAAAGGAGCTGGAAGACTGAGGCTTCTAACTACACTTGGAAGAGAGTAAAAGAGTGTGTACATTTAAAAGAAAACTGAATTCAGAGTGCCTGTGCTGAGGAAGCCAGGATAGCAGGACTGGAGCAGCTCCTCTTCTGCTAAAGGACAGCAGGTGGGTGATCCTGGTGGGAAGCTGACTACCAGAGTAACAGAAGTAGGGTTCCGAGTTTGTCTAAGCTCCTTTGATTGCTCTCGGATGCACTGCATCAAACAAGACTCTTGCTGTGCTCTAGCCTAGATTTCACTCCATCCCTAGGATGCAGATGCCATCTGCAGGAGTCAGTCGATCCAGCCTCCTGTAAGCTACAATAGCTGTGAAAGGACTGTCAGAAAAGAGATTGCCTGCATCCCCACTTGCACCCCGAGAAGGAATTAGCTTATCAGTGCTCATCAACATCTAAAGCGCAGGGGTCAAGAGGATAGGGCCAGACTCTTTTCAGCGGTGCCCAGCGACAGGACAAGGATCAAAGAGTGCAAACTGGAGCACGGGAAGTTCCACATGAACATGGGGAAAAACTTCTTTACTGTGAGGGTTACATGAGCACTGGAGCACACTATCAGGAGAGGGTGTGGAGTCTCCTTCCTGGGAAAGATTTAAACCCCCCTGGATGTTTTCCTGTGCAAACCTGCTCTAGGTGAACCTCCTTTAGCAGGAGGTTTGGACTGGATGAGCTCCAGAGAGCCCTTCCAACCCTGACCATTCTGGGATTCTGTGAAGGATGCAGAACCCTTGAATATGAGAGTTATAGTGGCAGTGGCAGCAAAACTGCTTCTCTCAGCTAGGGTGGAGGGGCAAGGAGACTGGCTGGCTCAGGCACCCCTCCTATTTTAGACTGTAGATTCAAGGCCTCTCCCTGTAGAACCAGGGGCTTCCCACCTCCAGCAAAAGTGTGTTTGACAGTATTCACATAGAAAGGCTGGAGATGCCTGTTCCCATGGCTGATTTCTTCCCGTGTGCCTCTTGGAGTCTCCTAAATGCACAGGTCTCTGGGTCTCTTACCCAGTCCTGACTTAAGGTATTCCTATCTCAGACTGTTCTTGGTTTCTAAGAAGGATGGATATGGTTTCAAATGGTCATTAGCTTCACAAGTTGTGATTTATCTTGCCTCATTCAGTGCATTATGTTAAGAAGCCATGAGCACATGCCCAACAGTTCTCTGTGTCCTTTGTGTCACAGTGCAGGTAATGAAATATCCAAACTGAGTTGAAAACAGAACCTGCTCACCAGAAAACAAAATGCAGAAAGTGGCTTGTCCACGGATGACTGAAGATTGTCAAATGTGGATAAGCTGTCATCATATTAGGAATATTTAATAGCAATCAGCAGCTAATAAGAGCCCTAATACCATCCACACTTCCCTTGAGCTCTAGGAAAGTGCAGTGCCTGGTGCTGAAGAGCATAACTTCATGATCATTCTTGCCAAATATTTCACTAAATCCCCCAAATGTCTTTCTTGCGGATGTGTGGAACATGTTCCCCGCTGCCTCTCTGAAAGCATGGAGCCCTGGGCTTTCTGCAGCTAGGATTGCCCAACAGTGCCCAGCACTCAGCCCTTCTTGCTTTCTTCCCTCCAGATGTGAGAAATGCATGTAGCGGTACTTGCCAAACAAAGCATTTTCCTGCGGTGAGTGAGGAAAGCAGGCGATTTGGCTCTCCAGAGCATGTGTGAGCAGATGTAAGGTAAGCTCTACCTTCCTGAAAGGGAAAACATTTGTTACCTAAGGTTCAGGGGTGAAAGCTCGGCCAGCACTATCTGGGCTTGCAAAAATCCTGGAGTGAGAAAGCTGAATGATGCCTTCCCCCATAGTTTCCAGCGATGTTTAGGAAAGAAGGCAACAGATGCCATCCATTTAAAACAAGCATGTCAGTAACAACCACAGCCTGAACCAAACCAGATGTCATCTCTGTGGCTGTTAAGTCCAATATTCCACAGACTGCTGTAACCACTGGGCAGTGTCGTTTGAGGTTCCCCAGTCACTTAATGTACTTCCTGAAATGGAGACCTCATGCTCACAATTCGGAATCCAGTTAATCTGCCATCAGCACAACGTAGTCCTTCTTGCTGACATCTCTGGGAAACACTTTGCATACACTTAGACCCTGCTGAGTAACTAGAAAAGGCAAATTCCAAAGTTCCATAATGACACAGGAAGACCAGAGGTACTGCAACCTGAAAATAGGTGTGTTTTTGGAACAGTAAAAGTTCACCACCCTATTCTTTAATGATATGATCTGCTTGGAAGTAAGCATGTTTACGCTACTGAATTTCCTTTTTGGTACTAATAACTCTTCACAGCAAGGTTGTTCTCCCAAACACAATTTGGGCAGGATCCCATATACTAGTACTTCTCTCTCACAAGTAAAAATCATCTTAAGTATTTCTTTTCTTCATCTAGAAAAGTAACTTACTGAGCCCCAGAAATAGGCTTTGAAAAGCAATTTCCATTGTACTTGAGCCTCTCCTTATAACCAACGTGGACTTTGGAAGAGCTCACAAGCTATCTCTAGATATTCACAAGACAGCGTTATCATCTGATTTACTGAGAGTCTGCTGAATGCTTGGGAGGGACTTTGAGAGGGACTGTAGAGTTGTGTACATCTCTCTGAACAGCAGCTTTTGTAAGACATTGAAACAAACTTTGTGACTTCTTGAGTGCGAGCATTTTAGAAGAAAAATTATCACAGCAACTTGAATTGCTATCAGTGAATCAGGTTTTGAGCAACCTGGTCCAGCGAGAGGTATCCCTGACCATGGCAGGGGGTTGGAACTAGATGGGCTTTGAGGTTGCTTCCAACCCAAATCATTCTATGATTCCATGATTCTGTGATGTGAAAACCAAATACATATATGGGAGTTGTTTCCCAGAAATGTGTCTGATATGGAAGAAGGGCACAAACCCCTAAACATATGGTGCTAAAGGATTCAGCACATGAGGAAGAAATACTCCATACTCCCTAAAATTCCTTTCCTTGGACATACTGCCCCACCAAAGTCAGCCTTCAGCCAACTGCAATCCATTTCAGAATAGGTGAAATGGTGCCAGAATCGTGGCTGCTCATGCAGCTGTGAGCAAAGCTTTTGCAATCAGTGTGCCAAGTCATTCGGTAACGGTTCAGGAAGGCAGCGGCAGGTCAGAACAGAACAGGTGCAAGCAGAAGGGAAAACGGACCAACTAGAGGCTGACTCATAGATATCTTTTTTGGTAATCTCCTTGGCTGCTTGAGCTTGGTGATGAGATCTGGCTGCATTCATGTCTAAACCCTAGATATTATCTACACCCCACAGTCTGGAGAAACTAGTATTGCTTGACTTGGTCACCACTGTGAGGTGATCTCACGTACTGCCACTGTTGCACTGAAAACCAAGGCAAAAATAAAATTACATCATCCAACTGAGAAAAAAGATCACTATTTGACAGCAAGAAGAGAAGAAAAATATGAAAAGAAGAAAGCTTCTGAAAGAAATCTCACATTGGAGACTAAGGACCAGGGCAAGGTTATGCCTGGCTTGATGACAACACATCTTTCCACTCTTTCCAGCATGCGCTGTGCTCACATGAATGTTCTGTACCAGGAGCAGCTCAGGTAGGTTTAATGCTCTGCCCTGAAGACGCTTGCTGGTGTAAAAGGCCATCTGAGTGGTGAAAGGCAAGGATAGGATGGACTGCAGCAAAGAGGCGAGTCCTGGCCGCTGTGGTCTCAGGTGTCTGCAGGGCACCCTGCTCAGTGCTACGCTGGGAAGCGGGTGGACGTTCCCAGCTCTTTTCCAGCCTAGGGATGTTGAGGCAATCTGCTCAGCGCTGCTACGGGAAGCAGACAGATGCCCTGAACTCCACCTCAGCCTAATGACTGGGGCGCCCTCGCCACTGCTGGATGGATGCCCTCAAGCGTAGAAGAGGAGGCTGAGGGGAAACCTCATTGCTCTCTACAACTACCTAAAAGGAAGTTGTGGAAAGGAGGGTGCTGGCCTCCTCTCCCATGTGACAGCTCAAGAGGGAACGGCCCTTACACTCTGCCAGGGGAGGTTTAAGCTGGACATTAGGCTCTCCGCTCAGCGCTGCTACGGGAAGCTCCGCGCTGCCCAGGTAAAGCCGTGACCGCCCGGTTCACTCTCGCTCCCGGCGCGCGCGCGGGAAAGGCGAGGCGGGGCGGTGGCCAATCGCAGCGCTTCCCGGACGACAGCCCCGCCCCATCCGTGAAGTCACCACCAGCGGGGGTATCGCGAGAGCAGGCGGCTTCCCTCGCTCGGGCACTACTTCCGCCCTTTCCTCGAAGTTTCGCGAGATCTCACGCCCCTTTCCCCGCGGGATGGGGGGGCGGGAAACACGCAGCGCGGCCCAACTCTCGCGAGAGCGCGGCCAGAGGTAGGCGGGGCGTGAGGCGTCTTCTCGCGAGATCTGGGCGCCTTCCCCCTTCCCCCCCGCGCTGCTCCCCCCCCCGCCCCGCCGCTCTCCTTTCCCCGCAGAGCTAATATGGTCGCCGGCGATGGACCCTGTCAGGACAGGTCAGTGCGAGCGGCAGCGGGGCTGCCGCCTCCCCGCCTGTCGTCTCCCCGCCCGCCGCATCGCCACCCTCCCCGCTGCTGCGAGGCGGCGCCCGCCGCCCTTTGTGCGGGAGCGCAGACCGGGCCGCGGCCGCTCTGAGGCGCGGGGCCTCCTCGTCTCTACCTGTTCCCCCACCCCCCGTTTCCTCCCCTTCTCCCGCCGTCCCACCTGTGCCCCCCGTTCTTCTCTCAGCAGCCGCCGTTTCCCCACACTCCCTCCCGTTCTCTCCCACTCCCTCCGGCGTTGTTCCCGGTGCCGCCGGTGGGAGCGGGCGGCAGACAAAGGGTCGGGGCGGGCGGCTCTCTTGTTCAGTATTTTGGCCCCGGGGGGTGGATCCTCGACTCGGCCCCTTCGCCTTGCGAGCGACTGAACCAAAGCGTTCTTTGTGCGAGCTGCCGCTATTCTGGCGAAGATCTTTATTCTTTTCACCTTATAGTCCTTACGAGATGGATTTTTGTCCTTGTCGTTAGCCTACGCTTCATGCTTTATGTTTTCCGCTATACTAAGACCCGTATCTCTCATCTGAGTTGGTGAGGTGCCTTTATCCGGAGTTGGAGATTGTAAACCGAGACAATAAAGGTCAAATGTTTTCAGGCGTGTGACTGTGCGGATTACTCGCGTGACCTGTATAAACCTTGTGCTACGGATACAGTTAAAATTCACCTTAGTCACACATCTGCCTCATAAAGTGCCTCGATCCATTTAAAAGCCTTTACGTATTATGATGCACTTACAGTTATAAAGGAACGTTATTTTTCTTAAAATCAGAAATGAGAAGCTGTTCTAATGAGTTCTCTATCAGTCCTCAAACCTATCTTTCTTGGTTGTAATCTCTGGTTTTTTTCACCCCCAGGAAGCCCTTACGAGCCAGTAATTGAAGCATTAGGAAACTACCCACAAAAGAAGTTCTACAATGTCTCAAAGCTTGGAGGCGCCAGATATGGTAATGATACTTTTTAGTTTGCATTCAGGATGGGACCAGCAGTAAGCGCCCAGCTTGCACTGCTGTAAAATGTTAGGGGATGCAGTCATGAAGACACAAATTCTTAATGACTATTTAAAAGCTTATGGTTTTCCAAGCTGTTATTGCTTGATAAAGGTGATGGAGGGTAGTACTTCATGTAGATGTTTTGGTAAGGGAGAAACCATAGGTGTTGCTGGACTTCAATGTTCCAAATCAGAATAATTTCTCTTTTGGAAAAACTGAAGTGACAGAACTCCTGTGTAGGACTTTAAAAAAAACCAACCAAACAAACCCAAACCAGTACTGTCCTGTAATTTTGTACCACTTCTTGGTACTAGTTCTAGTTTCAGCTTACCAGTGCCTTCAGATAATGGGTAATGGCATGTTCACCAGAACATAGTTTCTACTGCTTAAACTCAGTGTGTCTTTAGTATGTAGTATATCGGTAACTAATGTGTGCCAAAAAGACTTATTTGGTCTCTGTGTTAGGGTACCTTTTAAAGTGTAAAAACTCTGTGCACGTGTAATGGGTAGGGAAGGCATGGAGCTGGGGAGAGCTCTAGATCAGTGTCAGCTGGAAAAGGTTTTACTGTTGCAGACAAACAAAATGTGCTTTTATTATTCTCTCCCTTTGATTTAATGTTAAATTGCTGAAATATTGACCTGAGGCACATATTAAAAGTACTTGTGTTGGGGTTTTTTTAAGTTTTGCTGTTTTGTGAGGTCTGAATTACTCTCCTATATTAACAAAATTTATGATGCATTTCTTAGTTAAAAAAGTACCAGTGGGTATTTCACTTTGAACCCATATTTGACAGCAGGAATTACTTCCCTGTTGTTTGAAGTGAAGACAGAGGTGAGCTCGTGCGTGGTGGCTGCTGAAACCTGTGTGCAACAGCCATATGCTCTTGCAGATTTTCACAGCCTGTAATAATGAGGTGGATCTTTCAGATAACCATGTAAGAAGGATGTAGAATGCTGCTGCTTTTGGCGTTGTCCAGGGAAAAGCTGTAATGTGATAGTAACAGAACCAGTCACTTCTAGAGTAATTTTCTGAAAAAGCCTTGTGATGGGAGTGGAAATATAAACAGAAAATGCTACTTTAAGATGTGCTACGAGGCTTGGACCAGCAGTGGATATTCCTCAAGATATTTGGAGGAGGAGTCTGTCTAGACTAGAGTCTTTGTCTTCCATCAGAAACTTCTGTGCATGAGTTGGAAGCATCATATTAACTACATAGTAGCAATATATTAAGCACAATTTGGGCATAGTGTAGGATAGCAAGTCCAGCACCTGGATTTGCTCATTGCATTTGTTACTTGAACATCAGTTTTGGATTTTACCTTTTTGCCTTCTGCCTTGGGGCTTCTGACTTTAATCTGACAATAAGTGACTGTTTAAGTTAATCAGATTACTAATGTAAATGTTAATTTGTTTGCCAATTTCCTGGGGAAATCTGATTTTCTAGTGTTTAAAATAGTATTCAGCTATGGGGAAACTGGTAGCTTAGAAAGATCTGAGAATGGTTTAGGGCAGACGGGGCATCTGGAAATCTGGTTCAGCCTCTTGCTGAGACAAGAGCTCACTTGGAGAGGCGTTCTCAGTGGAGCTCTGCAAATCTGTGAGGATGGAGATTTCACCACCTCTCTTGATCCTGTGTTTAACCACCATCCTTGTGAACACTTTTTTTTTCCCCTTATGTCTGGTCACAGTGTCCCTTCCTACACTTTGTGCCTTTTTTTTGTACTTCCACTGTGTGTTTCAAAGAAGCCAGGCCTCACCTTCTTTACAGTTCCTGTTATGTTGTGGATGACTACAGTCAGCTGACTTAGCTTTCTCTTCTCTGGGTGAGCAAGCCCAGGCCTCCCTACTGCTCCAGTGTTTCAGCAGCCTTGTAACCATATTGGAACGCTCCTGTAGCTCCATCCTTCTAGTCCCTAGCAAAGTGGGGTTTTTTAGAAATGCGAGATTGTAATTTTGAAAAGAAATACATAAGCTGAAGGCACTGCACTAATTAATTTGGTTACTGTGCTTTACCCTAGATACTCTGCCTTATTCTATACGAGTGTTGTTGGAGTCCAGCATCCGTAACTGTGATGGCTTCATAGTGAAAGAAACAGATGTTATGAACATCTTGGACTGGAAAACAAAACAGAATAATGTTGAAGTGCCCTTCTGTCCTGCCAGAGTTGTTCTTCAAGACTTTACGTAAGTGTGTGTACCCCAAGAACACGCAAATGATCTGTGTAAACTCACTCAGTTGTGTTCACAATCCTTTGACTTGAAAGTAAACAGCACCTAGCCTTTTGATACTGAAGTGCCTCTTTTTCAGTAGGAACCTATGCACTGCTTCTGCTCCTCTTGTAGATTCTCTTAATTACATTGGATGCATGGATAGGTGTTCCATAGGGCACCCTGCCTTCAGTGCAGGTTGTTTGGGCTGGGGCTTTTGGACTACACGAAGCACTTTACAGGATAAGAGCCAAAACACAAATGGAAGTAGCCAGATGGCTGAGGGCTCATGGAAATATATAGAGTTGTTGCTTGAGATAACTAAAGATGAAATACTCCTTGCTCCATAAGTACATATAATCCAATTGAATCCATGAATAATACATATATTTTAAAAGAAGTCTTTTAGAATATTAATTTACTTTGTGATTTGAGTATGGCATAGCTGGAAGAGCAGTCCTTCAGCAGTTTGTAAATATTAAATTTAAGTTGTTTTGCTGACTCATTAGGTATGACTTTATTAAGAGGTAAGGTAATTAAAAAAGGAATTGTGATATTAATAATTAAAACTAGGTAACTTCTGCTTAGCAAGCAAAGTCAGGAAAATTTATACCGTACTGTGTTATTTAAACGTTGTCCTCTTAAGTTTCGTATTTAGGTGCACTTATCTATGTAATGGCAACATGAATGTTTTTGTAAAATGTAATGAGCTTCAGAAATGGCTGACTCTGTCACAAAAGTAATCACACGCACAAAGCTGTTAACGTATAGCTTGAGCGTTGTTTGCATAGCAAGGTTCTATCCTAAAGGTAAAAAGTATCTAAAAATCAGAGTTGTAGGGAAGTGCTGTTGCATTTCAGAAGCACTGTGAGTCAAAAGAGAAATGTAGTTCTCAATATGTTCCTGTGTTCTTGTTTTCAAGTTCTTTTCAATTGAGAGAATAGAATAGGAGGGATTATCAGAAATAGAACTTGGATAGGCCTAGACCTAGATAAAGTGAAATTTGAGAAGAAGCTTGTGTTTCAGTGACTTCATGTCTCATGTTGTTACTTTATGTTGATTTTGTTCCACAAATGTTAGCGGAATTCCAGCAATGGTGGATTTTGCTGCCATGAGGGAAGCTGTGAGAAATGCTGGGGGAGATCCTGTGAAAGTCAATCCTGCCTGCCCAACTGATCTCACTGTTGACCATTCTCTGCAGATTGATTTCAGCAAATGGTAACGTACCACTTTTCTGTGAATAGTATATTTTTGTCTGATACTGGACTATGGATTCACTTAGGTCTTGGTACGATTCCATCAATTCTTCAGTCATGTCTGGATCCCTGGAACTAGACCTGATGGTATCTGAAAGAGAGCTGGATTAAAATGGATAAGATGATACTCTCGAAGGAGAGGGAGAATGGTTATGGATGAAGCTGACTGACAACCCAAAGGAAAGAGATTGCTGAAATAAAGGGATCTGTTGTGGTTTCCAGAAAATGTATCTTAAAAAAAAAAAGAGTTTGTAATATTGCTTTGCCTTGGTTTTACTGTTAACACTAAACAAACCTTTTTTTAAAGCGTGACTGCCTTGTTACAGCTCCTGAGAAATGACTTGCAGTGCTGCTGGACGTCTTGAAAGACTGTCACTTCAGCCCATAGCTTATGTTTATGGGCCTGAATTTTACAACAGATTAAAAAAAGCTGCATATATTTGTGGAGGGAGAAGTCTTCTTGTAGGAGCCTGGAAAAGTATTGGGGCTGCAAAGCTGGCAGCCTGAGTTTCCTTTTCTGGCAGGCAGTAATGTGATGAAAATAGTCTGGGGCTGCCTTTTGCTAGAAACATAATACCGCAGAAGACAAAAAACCTCATGTTTTATTCAGTGTTTGCTGACATAAACACTAAGTAAATAATGCAGCTCCACTCCACATTCTCCCTCACCCCACCTTTGTGGAGCCTTTCAAATGCCTGCAGAATTGTGTAAATCGCTCAAGTTCTTTGGGAATTTTAAAAATTTATAGGGCAGAAGCCTATGGTCAAATGGGTGTGAGAGTATGAATCGTTTCTGTAGCTCTTCAAAGCACACACAGGATTCTGTTTGGTTCGTATTGGAAGAGTGAAGAGAAAGAAGCTACAAATATCTGCTGTGTTGCCTAAAGGGTGTTTCAGTTCTGTGGTCTGTCCATTCCTGTGTCTACAGAGGCCGCAGATATGTTTGCAATTAGGCTAGCCTAAAATTATCAGAGACACCAAGTGTTGGCAAGAGGTCTCAACATGCTGCATTGTAATGATAAATCCAGCCTCTGTAGTTCAATTTTTTGAAAGCTTGCAGGATCTCAACAGCTGCTGGCATGTGATAAGAAACCCTTCCCCACAGGGTGCTTTGTGTCGTTCTTGTAGCTTCTATCTCCTGCTGATCATGGACCCAGTTGGGATTTAGACAGAGTATCCTCTGAGGCCATACATTATTCTGCAATTTGATAACCAAGTATCTTTTTGTGTTACTGAAGCAGAGAAAGCAGTGGCTTTAATTGCATATCCATGATTTGGTAAATCTCAAGAGGTAAAAAGTCATTCATAGTCATTCAAGTAGTTTTCCTTACTCTCATGCAAGGACTCGATACAGTACCTACTGAATGTGGTGTGAGGGTAGCACGGTGCACAGTCTTTATCTCATGAAAAATCCCAACTTGTTTGTCTTGCTTCTGACTGACTTGAATAGTGTATAAAATTTGGCTGAGCCTTTGAGGATTTTTATAAGAAGCTAAATTAAATCATGAAGTTACTTTTCTTTCCTTGAGAGCTTTGTCTATAATCATTGCTCTGTGGATTTAACAAAACATGCAGTACTCTCTTTAAAAAAAAAAAGACATGTGCAGCAAGTCCCCTACCCAAGTGAGGGTCTGCTCACACCTTTGAAGTGGCAGACCTGGAATTTAGCCTTTGCAACACAGTTTAGAAACGTTTCTGGTCTGTTGTGGGCAAACCGAAGGTGGTATTTATCTGATGTCCATCTTTGAGGCAGTCCAGCTCTGTTCGCTTAACTAATGTTGTGTGGTTGTAAGTAACTAAGCTTATCCAGTGGTAGTTTACTTTGCAACAGAGTTGTAGTAAAATAACTGGGTTTTTTTCAGGTATTTTACAATCTGTTGAAGGGATTGCAGAAAAAAAAAAGTGTAAATTATTCTTCTGTTTAATGTTACAGTGCAATACAGAATGCTCCAAACCCTGGAGGTGGTGATTCCCAGAAGACGATGGCAAAGGTTTCTCCAGTGAAAGTGCCGTCCCGGAAGCCACCCTGCCGGGGTCAGACTGGCTGCAAGGGGCCTTGCAGTGCCGGAGATGCGAGTCGCAGCTCGGGGCAATTTTCTGCGCAGATTGAGAACACGCCTCTCCTCTGTCCTTTCCATCTTCAGCCGGTGCCTGAGTAAGAGAGCTTCCTGGTTTTAATTATTGCATCCTTCCTTGTGGTTAAGCACTGCCCGTGACAATTGATAGTGATTGCTTTTTCTGAACATCCTTCTCTGCTCTGTCGCACGTGCCACAGACAGGCTTCAGCATCTCAAAGGAGGTCTGGTGGAACAGATTTGAATTGGTCTACCACATTTTTTTATTTTACAAAGGCTTTACTAAACACAGTGCTGCTGGCCAGCTGTCTGACTTGTGGCTGTGATTTTTAACTTCAAATTTGAGAATTCCCTTGTTTCTTTACAAGGACAACAGAGCAGGGGAGTAATCTTTTGTATGTTACAAAGTAAAACCCAGTGAGTAAATCAATGAAGCATTGATTTATTTGTAAAATTAAATTTTAGTTTTTCTATGAAAACTTTTCAGAAGCCTCTGGCTCTTGAAAAACTAAGTGGCCTGGACATCAGCTTTTGTTGAGCTGAGACTCAGTGCATATCCTGCCTGCATATAATGGGCCCAGGGAACCTCATCTTCCAGATTTTCAACGTTATTGGTGGTGCATTGTGTACCATTCCATCTTGACAATTGCATGTCAACATCCTCCTCTTTTAGCTGCCACCTCTTTAGTCTGGTAGGCAGTTCAGATCCCTATCTTCCTGTGCTTGGCAGCTGTAGAATATTAAAAGCTGATCAGGTCTGTCCCATGGTGATGTAATGCTGATTGTCTTGGTAATGTTATAGATGTGGGAATATTCCTGCCCAGTACAGGTGTAGGGATGCAGAATAGTGGGGTTGTCAGCAGTATTGGTGTTTCTCACAGCAAAACAGCGGTGGTGTTCATGAAGCTGTGGTGCGAGTGATAATAGACCCCAGGACTTTGCAAGCTATCCAACCGCTAACTTCTTGACACTGCTGAGGAGAAAGGGAAGGCTCACGGTGACACCTCTGAAAAAGTGAGGACTTTCTTGCTGGTGAAAAGGAATTTTGTTCCCTTTCTTGTCCACCTTCTCATGAAGAGAAAATTTCTTCATGGAAAGGGTTATCAGGTGCTGGAACGCAGTAGCTAGGGACGTAGGGGAGTCACCATCCCTGGAGGTTTTTTAAAAGGTGTGAAGACAGGGTGCTTAGGGATATGGTTTAGTAGTGGACAGGTGAGGTTGGACTTGATGACATCAAATGATTCTGTGATTCAAAGCAGAGGTTATTCCTCTTAAATGGTAGATGATTACTCCTTTAATATGAATATCAATGTCTTAGTAAATAACCACTTCTTAGGAAAAGATGGTTCGCTTTATGAGGCTGTAGTGAGGAGTACTTCTAAGGGAAAAAATTGTAGCTTGGAAGCAAATAGAGAAGTGGAGAACAGCCATGATTGCCCTGATGTTCTACACAGTCCTAAAGGGCAATACTGAACTAGTGAACATCTTGGTTCTTTGCTATGTTAAACTTTTAGGTGTGCAACCTGTAAGACTACTGATGAAGGAGGGGGAAAAAAAGCTTCTATGTTTTGCAGCACCTGCTTGTAATAGTTCTCTTTAAATGAGTATTTTTGAGATCAAATGCTTTAGGCAAACTAAAACATGTTTAAGTACAGCATGGATTAGATCAGTTTTTACTTGTTACAGAAAACTTGCTGCAAGAAAGGAATTAACTTGTTCTAATAAACCACTTCAAACTTTGCTGCAGGCTTAAGTGAGTCATCGAACAAGCAAACATAACAAATTATTCTGTAATTTGAAATAAATTATGACACTGCTTGTAAACCTGATCTCTTCATAGGCCTGAGACAGTATTGAAAAATCAGGAGATGGAATTTGGAAGAAACAGAGAGAGGCTTCAGTTTTTTAAGGTATGTGTGCACCTGTGGGCTCTGTGGTGGTTTGTGTTTAAGGGCTTGCTCCATGTACCTACCATTGTTAAGGTTTGGATGATTAGTTAGATGTAATCATTTGGAAATGTCAGACTTTCAAATATGAATTTAGTGTGGGAACAAGAATTGGCTAATAACATGGTTTGTGACTTTAAATCTAAAAACTATTAGGCAGCAGAGACTTTAAACCAAAACATTGATTAAAGGGGAGATAATTCTTTAATTCTAACTTGGAAAACTTAATACTGTTTGGTTCTTGCCAGCATGAAGGCAGTGGACAAAGTAGATGTTTATAAAGCATTGGTCTTGTTGATACTTTTGAACAAGCTTAGGTCACAGTGAGTTTCTGGATAAAAGGTATCTCAAGTATGGATAAATGAACAAATCTTACAGAAACTGGAAGCCTTGACTAGCAGCTGCTGCTGAGACATTGCTGCTCTCAAGGCTGGGCAGCAGTGCTAGTTACTTGTTTTTAATGGAAGTCTTGTGCGGTGAACACTGGCTCCTTTGTTGCTAGACAGGATCTGGAGCACTGGTATTTGATCTCACCCACTAATTTTGTGGTTTAGGAATCCCCTGTGATGACATAAAATCTCTTCATTTAGGTAGACTAAAATGAGGTTTCTTAATGAAAGTGGGCAAATTAACTTTCACATTATTAAAGAGCTGCCAAGCTGAATCTTGTTACAAGTTTCCATGTCAGCTTTTTTAAATCTGGCATTCCAAGTCTGCACGTAGCAAGATACTTCTATAAATTGCATCCTCGCTCCCATCCAGAAGTGTAAAGCCAAGACTAGATCTTCTATAAATACAAATGTTTAGGTTCTGTTGTCTAAGTACCAGTCTTGGCTTGGGTTTAAATTGTTTGTGTGAACTGGAAGGTGAGAAGTTTATGCAGCCCTGCTTTTGAAAGGTAGGTAGGAAATATTCAGCCTTCAACAGTAATGGAACAAGTGGTTTTGTTTATGATTAACATTGTGTAGAATCCAAGGGGATCACATACCTCCGTATGATAAATGAACAAAAATCACTTGCATGGATACCAAGTTCTGTTTTATTGCATCATAGTTTTGTCATTTCAGTTACGTACTAAGAATTGATCCTACCTTAAAAGCAACTTTCTTTTTTCTCGTTTTGGAAAAACTACAGTGGAGTTCAAAGGTTTTCAAGAATGTTTCCATAATTCCACCTGAGACTGGAATGGCACACCAAGTTAACTTAGAATATTTGTCAAGAGTTGTTTTTGAAGTTAAAGATTTCCTCTATCCCGATAGCGTGGTTGGCACAGATTCTCACACAACCATGGTAAATGGCTTGGGTATCTTGGGCTGGGGTAAGTATGCTAAGAATAACTCGACCACACTTCAAAAGGCACACTATAAAGCATTACTGAGAAATACTTTCTTCCTACTGGAAATTTCTGTCTCAAGCGTAACACTCTGTCTTGAAATATTCTTCAGAATGTTTTTTTGTCTAAAAGTAATCTCAACTAACATTGCTTCCCATCAATAAACTGTTGTTTGTAATTTAATGAGAAAATGGCTCAAACCCAACTGATATTCAGATATGTAGTGTACATGCAGTATAAAATTTGTGTGAGGGTTTCTTTTCTCTTGGAAAGTTAATTTTAGATATATTTTCTGGTTGACTGTGAAGTCTAACTTGAGCAGTAGTCATGCTTGATTTACTTTGTCGTGTACAGATATTTAACAGAACTTAAATGTTCCTTGCTCTAGCATTAAAGCCTAATAGGAAAGGGGTTATTAGATTTTTAGAACCTCAAAATATTTAGTACTGTTGCTTTTCATCAGTTCAAGTAACCTTGATATTCTCCTCCCAGGTGTTGGGGGGATTGAAACAGAAGCGGTGATGCTGGGCATGCCGGTTACCCTCACTTTGCCTGAGGTGGTTGGGTGTGAGCTGACAGGCACAGCTAGCTCACTTGCTACGTCCATAGACATTGTTCTAAGTATCACAAAGGTAAGAGCTTGATACCTTTTTTTAATGTCTGTTGCAAGTTCTCCTGACAGTGTTTGAGAGCTGAAGTAAATGCTGCGAGTATTTTTAGTATACCTTTAATCATGGTAATGCAGAAAAATACAAATTATCTTTAACAGTTACCCAGTGCAGTGATTTTTTTCCCTTCTTCCTCTGCAGTGGTTTATTCACAGGCCTTCTTTCACTAAAAAATGATGTTAAAAAAAATGGTATGCATACAGGTTGGGGGCAAGAAGCCTTCTTTTCAGTTTTGCTCCTGTTGGAAGCATGTAGGATTCTCTAGCACAGAAACATTTCCTGGACTACTTTGTCCAAAAATATTCCTGGAAGGCAGAAGGCTTGTGTGTGGTTGTGAGCTGGTGTAACTCAAGAGTAAGTTTCCTGAGGGACCAAGCTTTGCCAGGGTGGCACAAACTGTCACTGTTACAGTATGTGAAAAAGAACTGGCACTGAAGCAGTGAGGAGCTGCATATTGCTCCAAAATACACTTTCTGACATGGCACTTGAAGAGGCGTGTATCTGTTCTGGACTAGGAGATGTGAAGAGCTCTGTTGCAGATGGAGATGTGTTTTACTGCAGCTTCCTTCCAGTGCGGATTTCTAGAAACCAGTATCTTAATGGCACTTGGGGGGTTTTTGTGAATGTGAGCCTTAAGGTTTTCGCTTTTTTTGTTTCAAATGCCCATGACTCACTCATTGTAAATTGTTGCAACAAATGTTGCTTGCACTATACCTGTTGGGATAACCAAGGTGGTTGTGTTCTTTCCAACAGCAACTTAGGCAAGCTGATGTCGCTGGAAAATTTGTGGAGTTTTTTGGGAGCGGGGTTTCCCAGCTGTCTGTAGCAGACCGAACCACGATAGCAAACATGAGTCCTGAATACGGTGCTATTCTGAGCTTTTTCCCTGTTGATAATGTGACACTAAATCACTTAAAGCATACAGGTAAAGATGAAATTACAGTAGTTGTTGATTGTAGTAGTGTGGCGATACATTCTTGCTTAAAGTTATAGTTGTTAAACAGATTTTCTGCAGAGTTCTTATGTGGGTTTATGTATAAAGGTCTGCTGTACAGTAATTGGCTGTGACACAGCATGTGCTTGGCCACAACTTTTATCCAGTGGAATCTCATGCATCCCAGTAATACCTACCACTAACTTTGTTCCATGTATATTTACTGTTGGCTGGCTTTGTGGGGCACTCGGTATGTGGCACTTAGGCCTGAGTTATTGACCTGCTTATTGGTATGGATGTTTTCTGTGGACCATTTTGGCTCCGTGTATCCTGTGTATTTAAAGGGAGGCTGCAATTTCTGCACGCACGGTGCTGTATTGACAGCCAATCTGTCATTGAGGTTTGTGTCTGCTCTGGTTCTTCTGTCTGATAGCTGATTTGCTATCATCACGTTTTTTTCAGAATCCAGAGTCCTTGTGTCTGAAACATGGGTAAACCTTTAAAAGAAAAGTATTAAATTCTTATTTACAATTTGTCAAGTGATTGGCATGTAAGTCATCTTGATGTGAAATAAATCCTTTAACCACCTGTGCAAAGTCAACATCTAAAATGATTACTAGAAATAAATGAAACCACAAAGCAAATCACAACGTGTTTCTGATGTTTTTCACAATTTTTTTTTTCCTTTGAAAAAGCATTATTTTGCTGACATTAAGCTAGGCTAGAAGGATGCCAGTTACTTCCCAGACTACTGCAAATAGAGCTGCAGGGACACACAAACAAAAAAAACCTCATTGGTGTCAGTAAGCCTTTCTGACACTGAAATCTGTCGCTTTTCAATACAAGTTAAACATTTTTAATTCTGTAACAAAGATGTTTTGTCTGTCAATGCATAGCAAATGAAACATTTTCTAGCGGTACCCACCAGTACTGGCTGTTACCAGCTAAGCACATGATTTGTATTAAGCGAGTAAATCTTAATAGAAAATGGCTTTATGAACTTTAGGGACAAATCTGTAAATTTGAGTTGCAGCTGCTTGAGTCTGGACAGTTTATTTTGCTTGATATAAGAAGGAAAGTTAAGCTAATTAAAAATTAAAATTATTTGGTTTCTGTATAGTTCCTGAACAACTTCTGAAGGTTGAGTAAGTGGTGGGCTTTGAAAAAAAGTACTTTCGATGATATATCTAAAATGGTCTTAATTTCTGAGATGTGTGTTTTGGTTTGTTTTCTTTAATATGTCTTTTCTCATGTTTGAAATTATCTTCCTAAGGTTTTGACAAGGCCAAGCTTGAGGTCATGGAAGCTTATCTTAAAGCTGTGAAGTTATTTAAACATGATGAGAGTTCTTCCAGACAACCTGAGTATTCCCAGGTATGCTTGAAATGACTTCTTCCTGTGTGTTTGATTCCCATAATAAATAACTGCTGCTGCTGTAAAAATTTTCTCTTCCACTGTAATTTTCACTGCTTTAATAAAAGTTGCATTTATGAATTCACAACTTTGAGAAGCAGAGTATGTTTAAAAATAGAGATGGGGTGGAGGAGAGAAGGGAAAGTACAATAATGTTCATGTCAGCTACCAGATACAGAACTCCTGTCACTCCTGAGTGATGAGGTGAGTCTTGGGGATGGTAGAAAAGTTGGGGATAACATTAAAGCTCTTTGAGTAAGATGTATAGCCTTTTACAGAGGGCAGCCTGGAAAGGAGAAGGCCAGAGCTTGCAGAATATTCAGATTTTAAACAAAAGAGGTCCTGGATGTTTCAAGCCCATTGAATGCAATGTTGGGCTGGGATTAGTAATGCATTCTTTTTTTTTTTTAGGTAGTGCAAATTAGTCTGAGTTCTATAGTTCCATATGTCAGTGGCCCCAAGAGGTCCCAAGATCGAGTGGCTGTTAATAACATGAAAAGTGACTTCCAAGCCTGCTTAAATGAAAAGGTTTGTACAAACAGCTTGCAGTTTACCTTGACTTCACAGGTGAAATGTTTTGCTCTGAAGGTGATACTTTTGGTTAGGAATATGCATAGTTATCTAAAAATGTAGCTAATATGGGAATGCATCTTCATTTTTAGTGTTAATTATAAAGTTGAAGAGTGCCAGGAGTATTAGAAGCTAGTGTGCTGGCTTGTAATGAGTTGTATAATAGGGAATGATTAGTTATGCTGGAGAGAAAAATTGTATCTGGTCATGGATCACGGAATGGTTGATGTTGAAAGAGGCTTCTGGAGGATGAGTGTGGAAGAGCTGGAGGGTATGAGCTGTTAACAGACTCAGTCTGCTTCCTCTAGCTAAAATCTGTGATATGCTTCTGATTTAGAAAGATGTATTGCATAGAATTAGACATGTACTCAAGGGATTGTTCTCTGTACAGCAGGAAATGGAAGTGCTTTTTGACTGACATTTGTTCATGATTGTTACAAAGTAAAGAAATAATGAGGAAAGAAGGATAAGACCACTGTAAATACGGAGAGAGGCATGAACAGAGGGCTCATTTTAAAATCTGCTTAAGGTTTCCTAATGGGATGTTTTATTTTAAAATGAGAATTGACTTGATCTTGCTGTAATGTCATACTTTATGTACTACATAACTGCTAATATGTATTCTTGTTATCCAGTCTGGTGTTAAAGGGTTTCAGATTGCGGCTGAGAAACAGAATGACATTGTACCTGTTCAGTATGAAGGAAATGAATACAAGCTATCTCACGGCTGCATTGTCATTGCTGCAGTAATCAGCTGTACCAATAACTGTAATCCATCTGTCATGCTTGCTGCAGGTATGTTGTGACTAGCGACAACTGACGTGATCCTAATGGTGCTCCCGTGCATACACAGCCTTTGTCTTAACTTTTGTAGGTTCTTCTGTAACGACCTGAGCTAAGGGTTTGAAACTGCAAACTTTTAGTCTTAAACTTGTGGTGCTTTCTGGAGGTTAGGCTTTTCTATAACACAACTCAAAATTTGTGTCATAAAGCAGAGGTTGGCTGCAGAACCTGGAAAGAAAATCCCTATGACTGAACAGTTCTGTGTTTTAGCCACCAGTTGGGAGTATCAGTTATTGCTCTTAGACCTCACTTTCTTCCTTTGAGGTCCTCTATGGCCAAAGGCAAGCTTCGGTTTGGGGCTCTGTGGTCTGTATCAGAGGAATAAATGGATTTGCACTGTCAGCTAGAACACAGAAAATATTTTTCTTATAGAAGAGAAAACGGGCATCTGTGTTGTAGGAGTGGGAACAATCCCTGAATTATATTATGAGGGAAGAAAAGGCAAGTAGTTGCTTGAATAATTTAATAAACTGAAGGTCTACTCATTCTTTGGTTTGGGTTTTTTTTCTGCTTATTCTTAATTTAACTAAGGTAGCATCATATATGTTTTCTTTTAAGGGAAATAGAGAACATAAGCTGTCTCTTTTTTCCTGTTTTTGTAGGACTCCTGGCCAAAAAAGCTGTGGAAGCTGGCCTAGTGGTTAAGCCCTACATAAGAACAAGTTTGTCACCAGGCAGCGGAATGGTGACGCATTACCTCAGTTCAAGTGGAGTATTGCCATACCTCAGTAAGCTTGGGTAAGTTATGACTCCTCCTTTATTTGTCTTTTCAAGCAAATAGTACACACACATTTTATGCACGTTGATGAAAATGGTTGTGTTTCATTTTGGGTTGGTTGGTTAATTCTCAGCTTGCTAGATTGTCATTTTAGCCACTTGCTGACTTAAAGTTGTGGTTTGCTGCATTTTATTCCCACCTCGTATAGATGTCTACCTCATCTGAGCTCTGTTTTTTCAGCAGCAATCTACTTGTATCTTACAAGACAGGGTGCACTTGTTTATAATTTTAAAAGTGGAAGCTGGTTGTAAATCTGTCAAGACAGTGTGTGCTAGTCTTTTCTTAACATTGCTGCTGTGGTGGGTTGCTGAGGGGGTTTTTTTTGTGCTCTTGTATCAATAAGTAGATTATGCTCATAATTTTGTAACAGTGCTGAGCTGTGTTCTGTGAGGGACAGTAGCCTTTACTGTGCCATTACCTGTAGAAGTAACAATGTCTTGAGATATTCTATGTGACTTATCTCAGTCGGTTACAAAAATGTTACCCTGTATTGGTCTGCTTACACCAGTGAGATATAGTGTCTGTTGTTCACATCTTAAAAAGTCTCATTGTCAAAGGGAAAAAAAATCCTTCTGTGATAGCTAATAAAAGAAAAAGCTGTGCTGCTAACAAATTGCTTGTGATCATTTAATGTGCCATTTGATTGATTTTGTCTAACACAGGTTTGAGGTTGTTGGTTATGGATGTTCCACCTGTGTTGGGAACACTGCCCCCTTGCCGGAAGCCATCAGGAATGCCATAAAACAGGTAAGGCGCTAAGGCTTGTTGGATACAAAAATAATTGTCACCTGGTTAAGCAGTCAAAAACTACAGTATTCTGTGTAAAATATACTTGGCTGGTTTGAACTTTGCATGATGGTTTTGTACATCTGCATGTTGGAGGGAGACCATACAGATCTTAATTAAAACATAAATCCATAGGATCTAATCTTACGGAGGGTGTGATGTGTAGATTTGGTATCGGAAGTGAAGATGAGGGTTTTGAAGAGTGACGTGCTTGAGTGACTTTAACCAGCACTGTCTAAACAGCTGTGGAAGTTTTTCTCCTGTGTAGCAGAAGGAAAACATAAGAAATAAGTTAGAGGAGTTCCCTGGAGAACCCACCAGAGGGTCAAGAGGGAAAAGGTGGAGAAGGAAGAAGGTGGCGGGAGAGCACAAAATGCCTTTAAATTGAAATGTTAGAATAAATATTTGAGGTTGCATGCTAAAAGCACATCTGACTTAGTCAATAAAAAAAAATAGCACAAGCTGTTGAAGTACCACAAAATCCTAGAAAAATACAATGAGTCTGTCTTTCAGGGAGATATAATTGCCTGTGGAGTATTGTCTGGAACCAAGAACTTTGAAGGACGTCTCTGTGACTGTGTCCGGGCCAACTACCTTGCTTCTCCACCACTAGTAGTTGCTTATGCTATTGCAGGCACTGTTAGAATAGACTTTGAAACCGAGCCATTGGGTAAGTGTTTCCTTACGTCTTCTATTTCTGCATCTAATGCATATGTACATTTACATGTATTTTAGCTGTAGTTAGAAAACTGATTCTACTTCAGCTCAAACTACAACATTACAACACCAGGATATTTGAAGAGAAAGCACGGTTGTATTTGCTGTTTCTAATAGCTAAAGTAAAGCAACAGAAGTAATTTAACAGATTCTTTGTGTGTCTGGTACTGTCTCTGAAGACCTGAATATGTACATATTTATGTTCTGATATAAAATCTAATATTGCATTTTTTCAAAATAGTTGTTCTTTTTAAAATCTTACGCAGGCACTGGCTTTGATGGCAAAAGTATTTACTTACGAGATATTTGGCCCACCCGAAGAGAAGTTCACACAGTGGAGGAAGAGTGTGTGATATCATCCATGTTTAAGGAACTGAAAGAAAAAATGGAGGTGAGAATGGCCTTTTGTTCTTAACTTAAAGACTGTAGCTTCATAGTAGTTTACAGTGTCTTCCAGCTGAAAATGATTGGTTTGTCAGCTATTTCCATTGCTGTAAAGGAGGGCTTAACTGAGATAGAAGCTTGTATTAAATAATCAATTCTTAAGTAATATCCAATAAGGTAACTTGCATATAATAGAAATAAAGGAAATCAGCAGTAAGGCTGTGGTTGTAGAGTGTAATTCAATATCTCTGTTATTTTTTGTTAACTCTTTTTTTTTTTTTTTGTAGAAAGGAAACAAACGGTGGAATTTATTGGAAGCACCTGAGTCAACTTTATTTCCCTGGGATCTAAAATCTACTTACATCAGATGTCCTTCCTTTTTTGATAAATTTGTAAGTACATTGGATCTTTCTGCCAGATTATTTGCATTAACTTTAAAAGAATAGCTATTCCAGTAAAGCTTCAATAGTTAAGCAACAACCTTATTATCCCTGATATTTCTCAGTCTTTTAAATACTAGTTTAATCTGTGGAATGAGTAGAGCCTGTACCTCAAAGTGCCATCGTGTGTTGAAGATATGTTTTAAGTCTGTAAGGATATTGGAAGAAAAACGTGTTTCTTATTTTGTTAGGGTTTTTCCCTCCTGACCCTGGCCCCTTCTCTTTTAGGCCAAAGAGCCAGTTTCACCACAGACGATTGAAAATGCCCATGTCCTGCTCTACCTGGGAGATTCTGTAACTACAGATCACATCTCTCCTGCTGGAAGCATTGCAAGGAGCAGTGCTGCTGCCAAGTATCTGACCAACAAAGGGTGAGCACATCTCATGTTAAGCAGCTCCAGTTATATCTGAGATCTGCCTCACTTGCCAAACAATTGATCAATGTGGTTGCTGTCCTTTAGAGATGCCTGTCTGCAGGAAGTGGAGATTAGAGGCAGATAAGCAAAGTAGTAACTGTTACTGGTGTTTATAAGCAATTGGCTGTCTTGCAGTCTCTGTAAAGCACTCAGTCTCATTGCTGCCATTAGAGTAACGTCTGCTGCCAGGTGCATGCCAGCAAAAACACAATTTGCTGATCTACAAATCGAGTGACTGAAATATCATTTTACACCAGATAGTCTTTGATTACTCATTCCCTCTTAAATATTCTTTTTATTGTAGACTTACGCCTCGTGAATTCAACTCTTACGGGGCTCGAAGAGGTAATGACGCTGTGATGACAAGAGGTACCTTTGCAAATATCAAACTTCTGAATAAGTTCATAGGAAAACCAGCTCCAAAAACAATTCACTTCCCATCAGGACAAATGGTAAAAAATGTATTTGTTTGTGAGACTACTCTGAAATTGTAATGTAGCTTTAGAGCTCACTCAAGTCTGTTTCACTTTGTTATCTACAGCTAGATGTATATGAAGCAGCAGACTTGTACCAGAAAGAAGGCATCCCTGTAATTATTCTAGCAGGAAAGAAGTATGGACTGGGTAGCTCCAGAGACTGGGCTGCGAAAGGACCTTTTTTACTGGTACTGCTGGTTTGTTTGGGATTGGGGTGTGTTTTTTTTGTGGAAATACCTAAGACCACATTGTTTAGTTCAGGACATGACTGTGTTTAGAAACTGTCTTCCATCTTGAGAATAATACTGCATTTTGTTTTTAAAGATGTCTCAGTAGTTTCTTTGCAAGAATCTTCATAGAATAAGATCACTAGTTGGGATAAATATGAATTTCCTGATGTTAATTTATCATCCCAGGCTCCAGACTTGGAGATAAATTGGACATCTATCTAGTGCTGACCTCTGTTTGGTCTGTGGGCTATTATGGATCTTCTATTGGAGACTGATTTCCACTAATGGTTAGAATATGTGCAGAGTCAGCCATTTACTCCACATGAATAATGGAAACAACTGCATTAGGTCTGGGATTTCCTGCCCGCCAACTACAGCAGGGTTGCTGACTGGTGTCAGATTCCTTCTCATAGTGTTGGGGCCTGCTCCGGCTTATTTGCTTTCATTTAGCTGTAAAGCTAAAAGATGTTATGTGTTTGTTTGGAGGACTCATACAAATTGCCCTCACTGCTCTTCTGTTAGGATTGACTGTGAACACAGTACATACTTGAAGCAAACTTTTGCATTTCACGCTGACTACAATACTGAAGTAAAAAATCACTTGTATTTTTGCAGGGCGTTAAAGCTGTCCTAGCTGAAAGCTACGAGAAGGTTCATAAAAGTCAATTGATTGGAATTGGCATTGCTCCACTCCAGTTTCTTCCTGGGGAAAATCCAAGCACTTTGGGTCTCACTGGCAGAGAGCAGTTTTCTATATTGTTCCCTCCAGAGCTGTCGCCTGGAATGACTCTGCATATTAAGGTATCTTTGCAATACTTTTTTAATTTCTCTATTGAATATGCTGATGATTGAAAGTGCAGGAAGAAAAGTTAATGTGGGTGACTGAAAGCAGGAAAAACCCAAACTTAATTCTCTTTGCATGTAAGCGTTTAGTCTCACTTGAAGTTTATCGTGGCTGTTGAAGCTTTCCACAGGACATGGACACCTATGCTTTTTATGGAACCTGGAATTCTTGATTGTTCTGAGCTTTGTTTCCTCCCTCTATGGGTGTTGTATGAAGGCAGAATTCAGTCTTGTCTCTCAGTTGAGCTTTTGTGAAGACAATTGCAGCTCTTGGAGAGAGGCTGGTGTAGGGGATCTGTGTGCCCATAGTAACAGAGGTAGTGCCATCTTAAGGAAAGTGTTCTCTGTTGTCACTAGGCACGTAGCACACTGCTAACCTGATCCAAATTGTGTAGTAAGGCTTCAATCTGTTCCCAGCAGTGCCTCAGGTCTGTAGTGGCATATAAATGGGTTGAATTTGCTTGTGTTGATGATAACTTGGGGTTGGAATTCTGAGAATAAGCAAGGGGAAGTGAAAGCAAAACTCTTAATTGGTGTCTCTGTTCTGCTTTTGTTTTGAAGACAAGCACTGGAAAAGTCTTCAGAGCTATTGCCTTGTTTGAAAATGAAGTGGAGGTCACGTTATACAAATATGGTGGAAGTCTAAACTTTGTGGCTCGAAGATTCTTATAGTAGCTACTGACTGTGGGTATCTTGCATAACTGGTAATTCTGAAAATGCCTTGTGTGAACCCAGGAATCCGTACTGTGGAACTGCAAACAGTCCTCGTGTGCTCAAAATTACTTCGTCCATGGATGTAAAAGATTGTGAATCATTGTAACTGCAACAAGATCCTTCCTGATTTTAAATAATATTCTAATGGTGCTATTAAACATTGCTAAATTCAACATGTGTATTGTGGCAGAGAGCTGTAAGTATGGAGGGGACATTTTATCAAACCATTTTGTAAATAAACTATGCGAAATCTGAAACATTGTGCTGAAGATTATTATGGAAGATGATTTTCTGCACTTGCTTCCACTTGGTTTTTGCACCTGTAGATCTGTGTATTGCTGTGTGTTGGTATAAGGGTAGAACTTCGCATGGAATGTTAAAGGCCAAACTTCCTTTCCATCCAGACTTAAAACAGATACTCAGTTTTGTATTTCTTGCTCTTTAGGTTATGGGCTGAACAAGAAGCAGTATACATGAGGCCCATGGTATCCTGGATCGCAGATCATGACTTTCTTAGCTTTACTGTGTGTGAGCTTATGTTTCATCTGGATCCAGATATAAAACTGCTCATGCTAGGATATATTGAGTGCTTAGCAGTGTCAGTTTTTCATGGGGAATATCTCTGTGTTTAGAAGAATGCTCACAGTGGTTTGTTCAAGCAGGTTAAGCATGGCACCCCAGCTTTTTGCAAGCTGTGGTGTCTTCCAACTGAAGTCTGTCATGCCCACTTCAAGCAATGCGGTTTGTCATTTATGACACCAGCTTTTAATGCATTGTCTGCAATATCATTAAAGTACCTCCTTTTGGTATTTTAGCCTTTAAATCTCTTCATAAACCTTTATTAGGACTGTTTAAATTGCTCTGCTTTAAGTGTGACCTATGTCTAGCCAGTTACGCTTGTTCAGTGTTAAACAGTTGAGGTAGCCTTGCTGCCTTTTAATGCTTTCTGATGTGCTGTTGGCCTACAGCTCTTCCAGGCAGACATGGGATTCCCCTGCTGAGGATCCCAGAGTACCGAACAAATCCAAGTCTTACACCATTGGAACTTCTCTAAATTTAATTCTTGGCACATGGGCGGTAAAACCCCTGTTCTTTATTTCATAGTGACAGAAGGTGTGCAGCATTTGTGTACGTGTTTGCTTCTTGATGCTTCATTGAGCATTGAGAGCTTGTAACTCATGCAAGTGAGTCCTCAGCTTCAGGCTGCTCCTGTGCTCCTGTGTCTTGAAAAGTTTCACAAGACCCCTCACAGCTTGTGTACAGATTAATTAATTTATTTCGAAGAACAGAACTGCAATATTTTGCCTGCTGTTGTCAAGGCTTTGCTTTAAGATTTTTTTTGCTCTTGATAAACATTGTCTTCGCTATCGGAACCTTCGAGAGGATTGTGTTAGCTTTACTACACTGCTTTCAGTTTTTAACCAGGCACTAAGGTCACTGACTTGCCAACCAACAGAAGCACCATTAGGATCTTGCAGGGTGTGTTTCTGGCAGTCCTTAAACAAAAAATTTTAAACCCCCTAAATTAATTATATCGTTACAATATGTTAATTTTTTGACAGTACATATGTCAAATCAGTGTGACTTCACTGGCATGATTCTGTACACATTTTTTGTTTTATTGGACACAGCTCCTTAGTATTTGCAATTCTGTATGATCTGTTTTGCTATTTCACTAGTTTTGCTGTGGTTTGCTTTCAGTAAACATGATAACCATTCCGGTGACTCCTGCTGCTGATACAGGGGATAAATAACACCTTTTGAGTGCTCTATTCAACTGAATGCTGAATGAGCTTGTGCCACTGTACGCTTCTCAGTTTATCCGGCATTACTGATCAGATCTTGTTTTCTGTATGCTGCCTAACACTATTTTTTTTTTATAGCTGAAAGGTATATTCTTGATTTAGTTCAAGAAAATGCATGTGACTGGGGAGCAGGTAGGAATTTAGTGCTAGCACCTAACGAAGCCTCGTGCAGATATTGAATAAAACCACACCTTCCAGCCTGTTTCAGACTCATGAAACTGCTAATGCTTGCACAGAACACGGCCTCCCATCCATTGCATCAGGAGACAACAGCGATCCAAGCCATGTCAAGGTAAAGCAGTATTGTGAAGTTAAGTGCAATTTCAAGAGGTGCAACTTACCCACAGATTGACACCAATAAAACCAGTCACCTCATTTAAGAGATGCGATGGGTTTCGTTGCCCTAGCAACTGCTTTAATTGTGCTGTGCTCCTGTCTCAGTGAAGGGCCTCTGTTGAGCTATGTCTGGCACAGTTGCTGTTGGACTGCAGGCTGCTGCCATTACCACTGTGGGAGCAGAGTGGGCTGACTCCTGTCCTGCTCTGCACACCTCGGGCGTAGTGGGGGCTGCAGCAAGCAGCACTGCCTCTGGACCCATCTGCTCCCTGCCTGGTAGGAAGCTGCAGCAGAGAACTCTTGTCTGAGATCTGCGGCAATGTGCCTGTCACCTCTGTCATGCAGCAGTGAGCGCTGTAGTGCCCAGGCCAGGGGCGAAGGGAGGACATTTAACTTTGGACACACCGCCAGGATCCGATGAGCTTTAGCTGGGAGGAGTGACACTGCCCACAGTGGGCAGGGCTGGGATGCAGCACAGTCAGGATTGCTGTGGTCACACACAAACCAGGTGTTCCAGTAGACTTCTTTAGTACCTTAACACATAGGAGGAGTTGTACCTGTTTGAAGAGTGACTTGGTGTTAGATGTATTTAACCTAGACCTCTCTCCGGTTTGATCTGGGGGAAGAACTTATTCCAATTTTTCTATGTTTTCTCTCCTTGTGCCCCTCTTCCTCCCTTCCCCTTCCAAACTACAAAACTTTGGGGTAGTGTTGATGTTTATACATTTTACGCAAAAGTTTAAAGACATGAATCTGTATATTAATCATATTTATGCAACTGCAAATCAGTGTCTGCTGTTTAAAGCCAAGAGAACAGTGTAAGTTTTAAGTTCAGTAAGTATTGTATAGATATATCCTAAGGTCAATTGATGACAATTGTGCATAAAATGTTACCAATGCTGTAAATTATTTTTAATAAAGAAAATTGTAACACAGTTCTTGTATGTTACCATCTGTTTTGAATAGAGAATATGGAATACATTTACAGTGATACTGTCGGTACATATGAAAAGGTGGAGGAGTAAGTAAAGCAGTGTAATTATGTATGTGTGTGTTTCTCATGTGTGTCTCACATGTGGGCTCCTAAAGCACATTTTGTTGGTTCAGAAACAGGATTTCTGTGTTAGCTGCGTTCCAGATATGTGTCTGGGTATGAGAACTATATTGTGTGCTCTTTGAATAACCTATTTGTTTTTCTTCAGGAAAATATCTACTTCAGCGTAGAATCTCAATCAAATTCTGTATTCAAGGAAGCTGTTGATGTGGGTTACAGTTACGGCACACAGCTTACAGCGATGACAAGGTCTTGGCTTCAAATATTGCAGATTACTTTTCTTGTGGGGTTTTCCACCCCTACACCCCACCCCACCAGCTTAGGAATTTCAGGAGAGATTAATGCATAAATCTTGAAAGCAACTAAGGTTTGTGGTTATTTTAATTGAATCTATAATTCCCTGGGACAGGACAAGTGTTCCCAGTCCCAACTCTGGTACAGTCTAAGGGACATCGCAACAGTGATGCCCCAGGTTTGTCACAGGTAAATGATCTTTGGTCAGAGAGGAGTCTGTTCTGTGCTGATAACATGATTTAAGAATATTTGGATGCCAGCCTTTGTTTCTTCTGGCAGCAGGAGGGCTGTATGTTGAGCTGGTGAAGGGGCTGGAGAACAAGTCATATGAGATGAGAAGCGGCTAAGGGAACTAGGGTTGTTTAGGCTGGAGAAGAGGATGCCGAGGGGTAACCTTATCAATGACCAGAAAACTTATCACCACCAGAAAGGAGGTGGGTGCTGGTCTCTTCTCACAGCTGGCAGGCAATAGGACAAGAGGGAATGGCCTCAAACTGTGCCAGGGCAGGTTCAGGTTGGGCATTAGGAAAAATTTCTTTACAGAAAGGGTTCTCAGACACTGGCAGAGGCTGCCCAGGGAGGTATTTTTGTCTCCATTCCTGGAGGTGTTCATGAGATGGGTAGATGCTTAGGGATATGATTTAGTAGTGGACAGGTACAGTCGGACTTGATGATCTTGAAGGTCTTTTCCAACCTAGTCATCCTATGTTTTCCCATTCTTCCTGTGTTGTTGGAAAGCCACAACCACTAGCATCATGTGCTACTGAGCCTGCCTCCCTCCCTTGGTCAACAGCGCAGGACAAAGGCTGTTCCCAGCAGGAAGCGAGGGCTGCTGGGGAGCCAAAGGTCAACGCTGCTCCTGCAAACCAGAGGTTGCTGGTTCGGGCAGCGGAGACCGCAGCTCGGCAACCAGAGGCTGTGACTGGGATCCCATCTGCCTGAAGGCTGTGAGCTACTAAAACACTTCCTTTCTTTTGCAGGCGTGAAATCAGAACTTCCTGTGCAGTGCAGTTGTCTGTTCGTTCGGAAATTACTCCTGGAAATCAGCGTACCAGGTCAGGCTGCTGTAAAAAATCTGCTAATAACCATATTAGTGGTTAATGAGCTTTTCCTGCCTACATGTTCTGAACAGAGTGGGTGTGTGTTTAGAGGAATTTTCCTCGTGGGGGGTGCAGACCAAGCTGCTGGCAGGAACAGTGACCAGCTGGGACTCCTGTGCTTGTTTATTAAACGCAGGAGCTCCCTCTCCAGTCGTGGAATTGAACCGTGTTGCAGGAATTGATGTCTGAATGCAGATATCATCCAGCTTCTCTTTTTCTCTCTTTTCTCCTAAAGACGCGATGTCTTCTGGCAATGGCTGCCAGCCCCAGGCACTGAACAAGCCAGCACTCAGCGAAACAGAAGCAGCTCGGCTGGTTGATAGAGTGTTTGGGTTAAAGGTGTCCTGGATCAGGCCACTCCCCAGCTATGACGATCAGAATTTCCATGTGCGTGTCTCCGGAAACAAAGATGTGGCAGAAGGTGCTGATGAGTATGTCCTCAAAATCACCAATTCAGAAGACAGCCAGGAGCCTGACCTCATTGAAGTGCAGACCCAGGCTATGATGTTTCTTAGTGCTGAAGGCTTTCCTGCGGCTGCTCCTTATCTTACAAAGGATGGGAACATAATGTCTCTGGAGTCAGAAGGTGAGCAGTCACCCTTAGCTCAGCAGTAACTCAAGCAGAACTCCAGGCTTGTTTTTAACCATTAGGGGACGTATTGGCCAGCTGCATGTCCAGCCATAACAGCCCAAGCTTAAAATACCAGAAACAAAGTAAGTCAGAGAGAACAATAATTAACTATGGAAACACTTATAAAAGAACTTCTGTAGAATGAATTTCAGAAAACATCTGATCTATCCATGCGCAAGGAAAGGGATGAAAAAAACCCTCGTTGACTAGGTTGTTTACAAATTGTTTGCCTAACTAATGGTGTAAAATGCACTTCTAGCCCATCTATAGTTCCAGAAAAAAAAATGGCTTTCACAGCCCTTAGGAGGAAGACTGTGCTGGTGTCTTGCTTTTATTTTTACTGTAACTTCCATGCAAGAGCTGGGACTCCCAAGACCTCTTCTGCTGCAAAGCCACGTAAGTGGGTGCCTTGGGGCCCTGGAGGAAACCTGCTGGGTGCAGAGTCAACTCTAAGCCTAAGGACAAGAGCTGCACTGTAGATTGCAAGTGTTTTGAGCTCTGCACTTTGTCGTAGGACATTCTGTGAAGGAAATCTGTTTTATCAGCTACATCTGATGAGTTCTACACTGAGATAAAGCTTTTTTGCCTCTTGCATTAACTGGTATGTAATAGCACATACGAAAGTGACTGACTGCATCTCTCTCTGCTTGTTAGGCAGTGGATCTGGGAACAAAAAATACATGGTCAGGCTGCTCACTTACCTGCCAGGTACACCTGTAGCAAAGATTACTACAAATGCTCAGATTCTCTACGAGATCGGGAAGCTAGCTGCCAATCTGGATAAAGCTCTCGCAGAGGTGAGTTTGCGTTGCTCCAGCCTCACGAGCTTCTTTCCCAATTAATTTCTCCTCTGCATTTCTTCTTGTGGTTGCTCTTTGCTCCCCTGATCTGCAACATTCAAGTTGGTGAAGGCAGATGTCAGTTTAACTCATTGTTCAAGTGCCAGCCTCCATGCTGGCTGTTACTAAACATTTCCCCAAGTAACATAACCAGTTGGTGCTTATGACGTGGTATTGCTGACCCTCTTGCAATGCATTTTTGTGCCATCAACAGTGAGATGAGTTTTTCTTCTTGACTTATAATAAAACTCACCTGCTTATTGTTTCAAACCTGGCAAATAAGGAGAGGGAACCCTAGGGTGCTCGAATTAGAAGCACGTAAAGCTTCTTTTAAAGCATTTTTATATAATGTGTATCAGACATGGCTGGCTGATCTATTATATTGAATTAATTTTTACTTGCTTTCTTCCTCCTGGTCATTAGAACTGTGACCATTTAACATTGGTAGCACTTGGTTCCTTCTCTACAGTGGCAGCTGTGCTAATGAACAGAGATTTGTGATTCTTCTCTCATTTGTACTGCTTCCAGTCAAATATTCTTAATGCAAAGTAAGTTCGTTCTTTGCTCTGTAATTATACAGACCAATAAAGCTGATAAATTGGCCAGTAATTAAGTCAGATACATAAAGAACTCTTGCATTGTTTACTGCCTTTCATTAACCTTTCCTTCTCATGTTCTGGCTACTGGCTTCAGACAATTATGAAATGTGAATTGCCAGATTTACTAACCACATTCTTAATTTACAAGATGATTTTTTCAGTTGGGAAAGACAACTTACTCTTGCCTTCTAACACTCCAGTCATGCTTTTGTAATGCAATTAAAACAACTCATAGAGGCCAGCTATTCTCAAAATATGCCTCTGGCTTGTCCTGCCAACGAGGAAATAATTGATGAGAAAGTGAATTTTGATGGAGGAGGCTCTTTACACCCTTAACGTGTGGTTTATCATCTAACAGTGCTTATCATTTAAAGAAAGATTACAGTCCTTGCTGTCAAACTTCAAAATATCATTGACACTAAAAATAAAACTGAAGGTATTCTGTTTTCTGATGACAGAGCAGAAAATACAGCCTGTCTACCCAGTTAATTTGCTTTGTCAGCCTGATGGCAGAGCAGCGTGCTGTGCTTTGTTTTGGGCACCACGTAGTGTTCTACCACTGTATCCACTGGTGTTTCCCTTTGCTTGGATATACCTCGCATCCTCAAAGTGGAATAAGTCAGATTTATGGCTTATGACTGTCAATGGCCTTACAGTAACAAGGGCTCCTGACTCTTCGTTGCCCTTCCCACACCTGCTATCCCATTTACAGCCTACTGGAACATCAGCTGTGTGCTGAGAAGATTGCAGTGGTTGCTTACCAGATGGTGTTCTTCTCCCAGTGTGGTGCTTTACACTGCATTAGGGATCCTGTACTGTCATTTTTTGGCTTAGGCTTACTCCTGTTCCTTGCTTTTTCATATACAGTTCCAGTTTTCACTGTCATTTAGCTTTCTTTAAGAGATGCGATTACAAGCACGGGTTTTTGTTTTAAAGAGGAAGCCAGTTACTCTAGTGGGAGGTTTCTATTACTTGCCTTGTGCTCTGATAGGATCTGGCCCACAAACCACCTTAACAAGCATCAGGGGATTCAAGGATAGAAGTGGTATGCAGTGGGAGAGATGTTTTCCCCCCCTGAATGTCACTTTCCAAACCAGCTTTTTCATTTGCTAATTAGAGAGAGTTTAGGGATCCTATTATTCAGAATACTTAGGCTACCTGGATGTACAAAGGCAAATTTTCATAAGAATAAAGCCTTGTCCTCAGTTTTTTTTTTCATGTGCCACTCAACCCTAAGGCTCTTCCCAGAAGCTGCCACCTTTAAAGACAGAGCATGCCTATCCCCAACACACAGGCAGGTTGTCTCCTCTGCTCCAACAGCTTTCTGTAGCGCTAGCTGTGCAATCCAGGCTCTGCCAGTATGGGACTCTGGCCATGGCAAGGCTCAAAGTTGTTATAGAAAGTTGGGAGCAATTTTAAATTATTTAAGTGATTAATTACTTTATCTAATCTTTATACCTAAAGAATGGGGGGAAAAAAACATCTGGGTTGCTCATAGATGTTAAGCCTTAATTATGCTTCAGGTTATTCTTTTACTTGTTGACGTAAAGCAGTAGTCAAAGTCATCATGCTTTTCAGTGAGTCTCATTAGAAACCTGTTAAAGGTTAATAGAGACTTTGAATCAAGCCCTTTAATTGTAAACCCAGGATTTTTATGTATGGCCTGTTTTATCTTGTGCTTTTTCCAAAGAAATTCCATCACCCGTCAGCAAAAAGCCTGCATCGAGGTCAGTTCATTTGGAACCTGGCAAACGTTCCTCTTCTAGATAAGTACATTTATGCCTTGGGCCAGAACAATTATCGTGCAGTTGTGGAACAAGTTATTGAGCAGTTTAAAAGAAAAGTGATACCCAAGCTCAGCAGTTTCCGTGCCTGTGAGTATTTTACTGTTGTTTATAGTTATGTGGAACTGAGTCACTGAAATTCCTTATAGGAGTTTGGGTCTGGGGAGAAGGCAAAAAAGGGAAAAAAAATCTCCTTTATCCTATGTGCAAATATTATCCTGGATCATCGCAGAGCAGAATCTGCCAGGGGGAACGTGCTGTCTAGAGTTAGGTTCGGTTCTTGATCTTCCCGGTGAGTTCGCTTCTAGTTAATAAGGTGATGACTTTCACACTGTTACATCAGTGTAATTAGAATATATGATGTGCACTATGTCCTTTCTTAAAGGCCCAAATAACTATTCAATCATATTTCTGTAATTCAGCTCTCGATGAGAAGAATTTCACCAATTGATGATTTGAAAACTCTGCTATTCTGTGTGTAGAAAACATGTAGCAGCATATCATGGGAAGAACGAGACAGGAGCAAGACCTCTGTTTCTCTGAAAAATGGAAAAAAGAAGCTAGGTTCTGCCATTTGATATTTATTAAATGCTGCTTCTGTCTCTTCTATGTTTAGGTATCAATCATGGAGATCTTAATGACCACAACATTCTAGTAGACTCCTGTTCTGATTCCCTGGAGAATCGTCAGTACAGACTGTCTGGCATCCTGGATTTCAGTGACATGAGTTACGGATATTACGTATTTGAAGTTGCAATAGTGATCATGTACATGATGGTTGAGAGCGCAGATCCTCTGCGTGTCGGCGGACACGTTCTGGCGGGCTTTGAGAGTGTCATGCCGCTCACGGCAGAGGAGAGGGAAGCCCTCTTCCTCCTGGTGAGCGGGAGGTTTGCACAGTCGCTCGTCATCGCAGCCCATACGGCCCTGCAGTACCCAGAGAACACAGAATATCTCATGATCACGGCCAAAACAGGGTGGAAACACTTGCTGGCCATGTTTGAGGTGGGCCAGGCTGCTGTAGAAAAGATGTGGTTCGAGACTGCCAGAGCATATGTGGACCCTGTGCCTGCTGGGCAGAGTCATGGCTGATGAGGGACCAGTGCGATGATGCTCAACTGTTCCAATAAAGGTGGTGCTGCAGGGGCAAGAGTGCATCCTGCCCTGTGTGTGTGAGGTGAGGGTGGGCAGGTACCCACAACCATTACAGCAGCGTGGGTGCATGGGTGGCCCCTCACAGGGGTTGGCTTGCAGGCTCCTTGATACCAGAAATGTCAGCAAATAAACTCTAAAGCAATCATCCTGTAATTCACCTGGCATGCATGGGGGAGTGATCTTCATCTATTGTGTGCAGCAAGACAAGAAGTGGTAACAGAAAATATTTCCCATTTCCATGCCTATGGATAAATTTCCCCAGAAATCTTGTACATATTCTATTACTTCCTAAGGACTAATCTTAATGTTATGATGAACTTCACAACTGTCAAATCTCTTGCTAATTGGATCTATCTCTGTCTCAAGAGCAAGGTCAAGCAGAAGACTGAAAACAGAGGTGATTAAAGAAGCAACATCTGTTCAGCACAGATCACACTGAACAGAAGATGCTATCTCCAAACGTCATACGAGAAGCAGTTACTATGACAAAAAATTGAATAGTTTTTATTTAACCTACAGGTGAGTTAAGTTTCATCTAAGTAAATTTAAAAAAAAGTTAGAGGCACATTTTGTCTGAGAGCACGTTTTCTTTCAAGTAGTTTTTCTAGACACTGTTCATTCTTTGGAGATGTTAATGTCTTCTGTTCAGTGTGATCTGTGTTGAACCGATGTCTCTTGTTTTCTAATCACTGCTGTGTGCAGCCTTTCGCCATCTCAAGTGCAAGGTCAGGCAGAGCTGGCTCCAAAGCTCTACATTCTTAACAGTTTCGACTGTAGTGAAGTGTATAATAACATTAAAATGAGTCCTGGGAAAGGAATGGAATACTTACAAAGATTTCTGGGCAAGTTTATCCATCTGCCCGTAAGTGGGAAATCCCTCCTGTCCTGGCTCTCGTCTGGCTGCACACAACTGATACAGCATTGCCCAGCCCTGAGAGAGGCTGATGGCTTTCAGTATCTCCAAAACTAGTCTCAGGGTTTATTTGATGGCATTTTTGGTATTGCTTAGGGTTGTGGTTTAGTACTGCACAGGCACCGTTAGGTCTGATGATCTCGGTCTTCTCCAACGTTAGAATTTGATCAAAAGAACCAACACTGACTGGGAAGTGATTGGGGGGGCGGAGGGAAGCAAGCTCTATAAAACGGACGTTCTGCCTAGCTTACAAAACAACAGTTACGTGGATAGAACTTTAGCTTAGATGGAGCTATTCCACTTTCTGGAACAGTGAGTGCTGCTTCTAGCAGCCATGGGGGGGCGGAGAGGGCAGGGTGCGCTCCCCTCCAGGCAAATGGCCGGCCAGAGCCGCGCTCTCCCTCAGGGCGCATGCGCGGCACAACGGCTGTGCGCGGGGACTCCGCCCCTCCGCAAGGCGCGTGCGCAGCAGCCCCAGCGCGTGCGCAGCAGCCCCCCTCCGCCCACCCCGGCGCGTGCGCAGCATCCCCCCTCCGCCCACTTCCAGCGCATGCGCAGCAACACTGGTGCATGCGCAGCAGCCCTGCCTCCCCCTCCCTCGTGCGCACGCGCTGCTGCCATTTCCGTCGCGGCGGTGAGGGCTCGGGGCGCGGCCGCAGCGCCCGGTNCGTTCTGCCTAGCTTACAAAACAACAGTTACGTGGATAGAACTTTAGCTTAGATGGAGCTATTCCACTTTCTGGAACAGTGAGTGCTGCTTCTAGCAGCCATGGGGGGGCGGAGAGGGCAGGGTGCGCTCCCCTCCAGGCAAATGGCGGGCCAGAGCCGCGCTCTCCCTCAGGGCGCATGCGCGGCACAACGGCTGTGCGCGGGGACTCCGCCCCTCCGCAAGGCGCGTGCGCAGCAGCCCCAGCGCGTGCGCAGCAGCCCCCCTCCGCCCACCTCCAGCGCATGCGCAGCAAACACTGGTGCATGCGCAGCAGCCCTGCCTCCCCCTCCCTCGTGCGCACGCGCTGCTGCCATTTCCGTCGCGGCGGTGAGGGCTCGGGGCGCGGCCGCAGCGCCCAGTTCCTTCTCCCCGCCCCCCCCCCGCCTCCCTCCACCTTCCTCTCACCGCACGGGACGCGCTCCGCTGCCCTCCGCCGTTCCGGCCCGCCGTGAGTGCTAGGAGGAGGTTGGGGAGGGGTAGTGGCTGCCCGGCGGGGCGGGCGGTCCCGGTAACGCGCTGTCCTCTCTTGCAGGCCCGGTTCCCTCGCCCGCAGCGCCGCCCCGGCACCATGGTGAGTGCGGCCTGTGGGCGGGACGGCGGTGTGGGAGGCAGTGACTATAACAAAACGTGGAAAGTCTTGATTTAACTTAAAGTAAGAGCAGAGTCTCATCCTAGTAGTTGTGTTCTTTGGAAGCCAGATAGAATGTCCCTCAGACAGCGTGTTTTCTTTCGAACGGTGGCTTCCCAGATCCCGTTTGTTCATTGAAGAGGAAAACACGTTGTGTTCAGCGTGGTCTGTGCTGAATAGATGTCGCTTCTTTTATAATTACCTCTCTTTGCAGCCTTACCCTGTCTCTAACGCAAGGTCAGGCAGAGGAGGCAGCTCCGAATTAGCAAAGAGATGTGACTGTTGCAAAGTTTCATAATAAGATTCGTCTTCAGAAAGGAATAGTATAGGCAGAAGACTTCTGGGAAAGCTTATATGCAGGCACGTAAGTGGGAAATATATTCTGTTCTAACTCTTGTGTTGCTGCACACAATTGATGGAGATCGCTGCCTGGTGTTGCCCAGTCCTGATAAAGGGTAGTAGCTTTCTGAAACTCCAAAACAAGTCTTAGTTTTATTTGCTGGCATTTTCGGTATTGGTGGGAGTGGCATCGCCTCGCACTGTGTGCACTGAACTGAGGTCACTCAGTGACTGTTTATTTTGGAGCATGGGTAGTTGAAGAACGCAGTTCTCTGACTGTAGATCAATGTTATTTAATGAGCTCTCACTTTTTACAGTCTCGAAGATATGACTCCAGAACTACTATTTTTTCTCCAGAAGGTATTTTCCAACCCCACGCTGTTAAATATGCTCTTGATTGTTCTGTCCATCTCCTTAAAACTAAATAGCAAACTACTCATACAAAGGTCTGTTGTTCACAGCACATTTCCATCCATATACTGTTCACAGAAATCATGTTTATCTGCTAGAAGTAGCACCCACTTCTGTAAGGACACCAAGGATCCAAAGTAGAGACTTCCTCATTGGTTCTAATTGAAGCACTAACAAGACTATGCCCCGCTAGATAGATATCATCTGCCATGTTTTGGAAATAACTTGGGCAGATCTTCGCCATCCATCTCTTGGTTGCATATGGCCGCCCCCTCCCCTTGAGAATACATTGTGTCCTGCTGCTACAATCACACCTCTCCTTGTTGTTCTTACACGTGTTGATACAAGTATATACATGCTGTGCTTTCCTGTTTCTTAGATGGGATGGACTTCAAGTGTAGTATCAAATGTTTTATTTGATTGTTGAAAATCCATTTTGATTTGCTCTGCTGCAGCAGAGAGTTCTGTAGGTATTATTTCTGGTNAAAAAAAAAAAAAAAAAAAAGAAGGAGTTTGTCCCATAGTGGCGATGCCCTGTATTACCTTATCAGATTTTCCTTTTCTTACTCCTTCCTCCTTTTCAAGCAATTCATTTACTATTAGCTGGTAACAGACTGAAGAACTAACACTAGATTGTACAATGAGTATCTTAGAGTCTTGCAAATTTAAGTTAGTCGTGTACTTGGTCTTCTTTGGTGTTAGTTTTTGATGTTACTGATTTAAACCTTTCCTAGGTCGCTTGTACCAGGTTGAGTATGCAATGGAAGCAATTGGACATGCAGGCACTTGCTTGGGAATTCTAGCCAATGATGGCGTTTTGCTGGCAGCAGAGAGACGCAACATCCACAAGCTGCTCGATGAAGTGTTTTTCTCGGAGAAGATATACAAGCTTAATGAGTAAGTTGAAATGATGATCAGGTGGCCATTGATGTTACCAGTAACAAAACCATTATTCAGACATCTTAGCACTGAACCTGGCTTCATCTTATCAGCAATGTCTTTTTGTTCAGTGTTTTAGATGGGTATGACAATTTTGCCCTTGTTCACTCTGTAGGTCTCTCTTAACGCAGAAGTGGTGCTTTTTTCTAAGAAAGCATCTGAGGTTTTCTAGGTGGAACAGCCTGTTCATTGGTACTTCACCATACGAAGTAATGATATCACAGCACTTAGGAAAATGAGGAAGAGTTTTGCAAAATACCATCTGGGGAGCAGAATAAAGAATGCACACAAATCTCCATACTGTTTCAGCCCAGTGTTCTCTTCTAAGTCTTATTTTTTTCTGTTGTGATTCAAAGACAAGAATATGATTAGGTAAAACGCATCTTAGATTTCTTTGCCACAGCTTCCTTTTCAGTTCTCTTGAAGTTAAATTTGTCGTGTCAGAATGAAGTTTGTTATGTCCTTTCACTGGTAAAGGAGGTAGCGTTTCATCCTTGCCAGAAGCTACAGAGGTAGCCTATAATTTTTTCAGCCTTCTGCTCTGTGTTGAGCTCAAATGCAGCTAGAACTGTGGGAAGTAATGTACTTTGAAGGAGGCTGCATAACAGTGCACTAGAGGAGTCACCTAGGCCAGCTCTTCCATCTTCTGAAAAAACCTTAAGGTAATTTACCTGGAAGGAATAACCTGCATTGTTTTACTTGAATCCTTTCTGTGCAGTGAAAACTTTGTAACAATATCAGCTTGGGCAAGAGAAATGTAAAATTAAGAGCTAATGAAGTTATGGAAAGGCTGTGAAGTACTAACTTTCCCTTATGATCCGATGAAGGTCACTAAGTTTCAGTTAGATACAGTGTGTCAGCCCCCAGCTTCCACTGAAGGCCTATCACATCCCCACGGTTCTTTCAGTGTTCTGGAGTGCTGTGCCAGGTGACCTCCAGATAGGCACCTGTGTGCAGCTAATGGCTCTTGTGAAAGCACTTGGGACTTAACAATCCTCGTCGTGATCCTCTTCTCAGAACTATCTGTGTGACTTACATACTGGCCTGCTTATGTTTTGCAGTGCGCTTCTCCTGTGAGATGGTTGTGCGGTATTTTTGGTGTATCCTAAAGGCAGGAGCTGATGAACCTCTTTTTTTATGCTATGCAGCTTTCTTCAGAAAAACCCAACAGCAGGTGTTCTGCCTGAACCGCTGTATGAAGACACAGCTATTTGTTGGAGGTGGATAGGAATTCAGTTAATTTGTATGCTTACATTGCAGGGATATGGCTTGCAGCGTTGCGGGAATAACCTCAGATGCCAACGTTCTAACAAATGAACTGAGACTGATTGCACAGAGGTAGGTTTGCTGACGGTGAACATGGTTTCACTTGCCTGCCCTGTCACATTCAGTTTTGTTTATGTATTGAATCAATGTGAACATGCATTCAGTAGAGCAGAATTAGACTGTTAGAAATAAACCAGCTAGATCTCAGGGAATGTAGCTTGGGAACTCATTTCTTGTTAAACACGGTACAGGATACTGTCAGCAAAACAAGTTTTGAAACCTGTTTTTGGTTTTTTTTTTCATTTTCATACTAGGTATTTGTTGCAATATCAAGAGCCCATTCCTTGTGAACAACTGGTAACAGCATTGTGTGATATCAAGCAGGCTTACACACAGTTTGGAGGTAATGAAGTGTGAGGAACCATTTGCTTTTACATGTCAAAAGAATGATTCTGTTATGTGGTTTGAAGCATCTTGGTCTCCGGACATTTTTACTAAATTTGTCTGTAACAAGTTATCCCAGGGAAAATGATAGTCAAATTTAAGAGGAGAATGGTTAGTCGTGGTTAGTGTTTTGCCACTGAAGGCTCTGCTTTTTAGTAACTGAGAAATTGATGGCTGAGATTCTGGCCCGTTGCACAGAATGCTCTGTGTGCCCTTGGCTGTACTGAATGCCTTTGAAAGACTAGCAGAGAGTTTTTTGATGTGTGACCTTTCAGCCTTTTGGGTCTGCCCAGCATAATGCCATGATGAGTCATAAATTAGACTGTATGGTGTGTCAGCGCATTGAAAAAAACCAGCATTTCTGAGGATCAAGTAATGTGTTAGTGTTGTAAATAGTGTTTCGTAGCACATGAACTATTGATTTCGGTATTTTACATACAAGCAGTGTGGAAGAATAACCTTTTTGTGTACCTTGATTTCAACACTGCTAAGTTACATGCTTTTAACAGCTAAGCTACGTATTTTTAAGCTTTGATTGAAAGTCCTGAGATGATAAATCATAATTTGTGGAGACAAAATGAACTGCTTTGAGGGTTAAATGAAATAAACCTCTGCGCCCTGCTATGACTTAGAAAGTAGTGCTGGCACACTTATCTCAAGCAGCAGAAGTGCAGAACAGTCTTTTAAATCCCAGTTCACAGGAACAGATCTGAAGAAGGAAATCAAAGAAAGTTGTCACTCATGACCAATCTCATTACTAAATTTAGATTCTGAATTGCCTTCTTTTCAACAGGAAAGCGTCCTTTTGGTGTTTCATTACTGTATATTGGCTGGGACAAGCATTATGGATTTCAGCTGTATCAAAGTGATCCCAGTGGAAATTATGGAGGATGGAAAGCTACATGCATTGGGAATAACAGTGCTGTAAGTTCTGGGGGTTTTATCTCCTAAAAAGTCAAGAAAAAAAAGTGTGTAAAGTGCAGCGTACTAATTGAACTGAGTTGTTGATGACTAGTTTAGAGTAGAGATGGTTAGCTGTAGAAACGCTGTCATTGCTACATATTGATATTACCTGACAAAAAGTTTGGTTGGTTGCCGAAAGACAGTATTTTAATTTCTGTGAACTCTACAGGCAGCAGTGTCAATGCTGAAGCAAGACTACAAAGAAGGTGAAATGACCTTGAAGACTGCACTTGCATTAGCCATTAAGGTTCTGAACAAAACCATGGATGTTAGCAAGCTCTCTGCAGAGAAAGGTAAGCAGTTTGCTACTACAAGATTCCACCCTTCGCTTAAAAAACCCTAAGCAATAGTCTGTATGCTAGGTGTGGTTTATTGCGGTTCTAGTTGCCGTGTGAAAGATGTTTATTTAGAGGATGCAGCAGCTCTCAGCCTTAGCCTTACTAAGGGGCATATGGATAGCTTTGCTGAGATTGATCTGCTCGGATCAGCTCCAGGAGGTGGACTGCACTGTAGGGACTCAGACTGTGAGGGTGTGGTAAGAAATGGCTGTGTGCCTGCGAGCAAAACCACTGGATAGATACTAATGTGCTCGTGCTGCAGAGGAAAATGGCTGCTCTCTGGCTTGCCAGGCCAGGCTTCCCATAGAGGCAGAAGAGCCTTCTGCTTTGTTGTCAGGTGTAACCCCAAGTTTTACCCTGCTGCTGCTTTCTCTCTCTGAAGGACAATGTAACCTGTTCTTTCTTCCATGTGTTTCAGTTGAAATTGCAACATTGACCAGAGAGAATGGAAAGACAGTAATAAGAGTTCTGAAGCAAAAGGAGGTGGAACAGTTGATAAAACAACATGAGGAGGAGGAAGCAAAAGCTGAACGTGAAAAGAAGGAGAAAGAACAAAAAGAGAAGGATAAATAGAATATGCAATCAAGTGTTCTGTAGGTAACGTAGGACCTGCTTCAGTGAAAGATAAACTGGATTTCTGTTTTGTAGAAACCTACAAGTAAGCCATGGAGGACTCAGAATTACTTTTGATGAACCAGGTCCTCAATCATCATTCAGATAATTAGTTTATTGCTCCTTACATCAACCAATGATTGCTTTTGTTCTTGAACATTTGTTTCTTTCGTCTTCTACTTTTATTATGGAATAAAATCTAAGAAGAATAGTAATGGGTGTCTTTATTTCTCTTATTTCTTTATTTCTCTTGTATATGCACAATCTTGAGGGATTTAATCATTTAAAACTATTAAAACAAGGTATGTGCTAGTTGGTAAAGAACAAATATGGTGTTAGAATTGCTAGAATGTTGTGTGTATGTGTGGAACTTCCTTTTAAAGCAGTGAAAAAGGCTCCTAAGTTTGAGAAATCCTTTCAGAAATGCAGAATTAAAGTGTGCTGGCATGCCAAGTTTTAGTTTTGGCCTATCTTGTTCTATAACTGGCTTTGTCAATCTGATGGTCTTGCAAGTAGTAGAGTTTTAAACATGCCCTGTAGCAAATGTGTTCAGTTTATGATAGCCTTTCACGAGTGCATGTATTTTCTAGGAGATTAATCATATAACGCAACCTAGAAAGACTTTTTAGAAAGGCCAGGTGAAAATGTTAAGCTTCCTTGTCAAAATACAAATAGGTAAATAAACCAGTGCATGATTTTAGGCCATGTTGACTGTTTTACATTTTATGCTGAAAGGAAATTGTGATGTTTAGTTTCGTATTGCTGATACTTTCCCAGATAATTCAGTTCCCTTCCCTGACAGACAGCAGTCTAGGAACTAACCGCTCAACCACTTGAGAAGTCATGATATTTATGCACGAATTAGAAATCACAATAGTTTTTGTTCAGGTTGTCCCTATGTTGAATATAAAATAGTATCATTTTCAGATTAACATGCATCTCTTGTAGTTCTGAGAAAACCCGTTATCTAGAGTTAATAGAGGAGATGGAAACAAGCTGCTGGAAATTACTTTGCCCCCTTTCAGTTACCATAAAGTGAGTTGAAAAGCACGCTGCAGCGACGTGCCTAAATGAGAGGCCTTACCTGCTGAGTTTCAGACTGACACTGGTGACCTAAGCCTTTTGTGCCAACCCTGGATTGTGTCTGTTTTGCAGCTTTTGGGGTTTGGTTTGGGTTTTGGGTTTTTGTTTACCTCAAAGATTATCTGGTGCTCACAGGATTTAATATGGCCATTTAAAGAAATGGAGTGAATCCATGTGGTATTTTATTATTTTTAATCTATCCCAGCTATTTTTCGACTGATAAAAATTACTTTGTTGACATGGCCAGAAATTACCCTTAATCTCAACCCATTTTTGTGCTGATTGTTTTAGGATTTGGTATTGGGAACAGGAAGGGATCTGACTTGAGGTGTCTGCTGCAGCGTGTGCACATGTGCTGTGTTCCCTTTGGCGTGGGTGACAGGACTTGCGTGTGGGCTACAGGACCTGCCTGTTCATTCTCCAAGCTGTGATGTGGGCCAATTGCTTTAGTCTTTTGTACTGAACATAGTACTTTCTTAGCTTTTAGACTTTACAGCTTTTAGAAGCTAGATCAAGTTTTATTTGTACCTTGTGTGCGACCAAGATCTTCCAGGTAACCCAGGAATTTATGTAACAAGTCTGGAGCAGCTGCAAACAAAGTGCAATGGGTAAGATTTCATCTCCATCATAAAGGATTGTATGCATACTGAAAGCTCCATTTTTAGATAGAAAATTCAGTGCTCGATCTTATTTATTGGTATCATGAATGCAATATATCAACATCTTCTGGGGGTTTAAGATTACTGATGGTTGTACAAGCACGTGGAATATGCCCAAAAAGAAGCAATGCCAAAATGGAGGGGTTTGCCTAAGTTTTCAAAGGCTACTTGAAACAACATCACAGACTCCAGCAATGCTTTCTGACTTCTAGGAAACCATTCGAGTGCCAGAGTCTGGATTCATCAGTGTATATAAACCATGCAAGGCAAAGTGTTTAGTGTACTAGTAGAAGTATTATTCGATAGCTTAAGATATAGATTTATTACAATATTTTTCCTTAACTGCTTCTGTTTCTAAAAAAGGGGATAGCAAAAAGGGGATAGCAAAAAGGGGATAGCAAAAAGGGGATAGCAAAAAGGGGATAACAAATATACTTGGATCTTTGTCTCAAGAATTACCAGTAGCACTTCTTTGCCAAACACTGCATCATTTGCCGGTAAAGGAGAACTTTTTAGATACTGTAATAATCAAAAGTCAGAATGATGTAAATAGTTTTCTGTACTCCATTATGTATTGAAGCTATATGGTAAGTTGTGTGGTCGTACTACAATTTAGATTAGAACTGTTTATTTAAAGGTTTTATTTACTCAAAATATTGTCAAACACTTCATGAGTATAATCTTTGAACACTAGTTACCAAATTGATTTAAAAGCCACCATCTCTAGTGAGTGCCATTAATGGCCAGTGGTGCAGTGAGCCTGGGACTGGCAGATAACTGGCTGGGTTCATGCCCAAGGTTCACGGCAAAGCTCTGCTAAACTAAATGTTGTTTTTGGTTCTCTGCAGGTGAACCTAGGACAGTAAGCAGATGCTGGGGATCTTTTATTGCCTAGAATCCTTGGGACATCTTCACAATAATGCAAATTCCTTACTTTTTTTTCCCCTAGGAATAGAGCAGTGTTCAGATGCATTGGCCTGTTGTGCTGCTTCTGGCTTTGTGTGTTTTTTAAAAAAATTAAAAAATATTAAAAAAAGAAATCACTATCTGTGCCTTCTCTGGGAGTGATTTGGGGATAAGTCGTTAAGAACAGAAAAATGATTTTGGCGATACATTTGAGTTGTCTTTGCTAATAGAAATTATTTTCCTGTTCTTTGTATGTTTTGGGGTTTTTTTTGGTGTACGCAGTGTTTATGTAGAGTTTAGAGTGTATTACATAAGTACTTAAAATATTTAGTGATTGGCATGGATTAAATGTTATTTTAACACCAGGACTTCATGTGGTGCTGTGGAAAGTGACAGTTTTTTCAAATTAGGTAAAAGTATTTACTCGAAACTGTTTGCTTAATATGATGTTAGTGAACTTAAGGACTGGGTAGTTTATAGCTCACTTAAGTGCATGGTAGAACTTATTAGGACAAGCGTTCACAAAAAGGTTGTCCTAATAACTTGCAATGCATTTTGTTATTCTAAGTAGTTTAAGAGATAGTGAAACTGCTGCTTCTCCAGTAATATCTATGCTGTTTCTTGCATCCATCGATGCTTAAGAAAAGAGTGAGCTTGTTTTCTAGATGACTGTATTCTGTTCAAATAAAGTCAAATGAACTGCTAAGACTGCTTCTTACATGGCTTATGGTATTGTGCACTCATAGGCAGAAGTTTCCTTCAAGTATGCTTCCCTCTTCATCCAAATAATTTACTTCTCAGAATTATAAAAGAACCTAGGTGATAAGATGATTAAGACAATGAACAAAAGATTTGGTGAGTTAAAATTTGACTGCTGCTTGTGTTTGGTTATGGATTCCCAAGTTAATTATTTATTCTTCCTGTTCAGGTCTTAAAATTAGGGACCGTACCTCTCCCCTGTATTGTGAGAGTGAATATATTAGTGATTACAAGGCATTCAAAGTAACGGTTTCAGAGGTCACAGATCTGAAGGGGATACACGGATAGCAGAGCTAAGTGTATGCAAGATATCCAAGTCCAAAAATCATAGAACCATCAAATAGTTTGGCTTGGAAGGAACCTTAAAGATCATCCAACCCCTCTGCGCTCACATACTTCATACATGAGAGAAATTAGCTTCAGACTAGATCAGATTCTCAGGACTCACTTAAAGGTCTTTCATTTTCTTTCAAGAATATTTTCCTTTGCAGTTTTTCTGTAGTAAAAGTTGTCCTACTTTTGAAGTTTTAATTGCAGTTATTTCTATTACAATATGAAAAACTACTCTAAGAACTTGATTTGAGAGTACTGCTTGCTGGTTAGATAGCTCTTGGCTTTAACAATTCAGCTGCACAAAATAAAACATTAAGATTATTTCTGATTTTACAAAGAGAACCGAGCAGCATGCTATTTTTATCTGTGATTTAATTTGGTTTTTGGCTTTCCAGTTAAAAGTACCCTTTAGAGTACAGTAAAAACTGCCATCAGCCAATGTAGTGGAGCATCTCAGAGCATCCTTTACTGGGGACCTCCAGATGTCAGCTCCTGCCAGGACCGACCCTTTGAAAGGTAGCAGACACGACTCATGTAATCATTCAGGCTTTCACTTAATGACAAATATTAAACTTAACCTGCTGCTGTTGCTAAACATCTTGCTGAGAGTTCAAAGCAGCAGGAGAAAAACAAAAGGCTTCTTATTTATAAGTACTGTTTTCTAAATTGGTAATAGCACAACATAATTAATGTGTGCCAGATGCTGCTACATAAAATATTCAGCAAAATGCTGGGTGTGTAACCCAGACAGTTTAATCCTTTTATATCTTGCAGCATCTGTTTTGCCTCGCCAGGACCCAGCTGCAAACAAATCCATAGTTATGTAAGAAAACCAGTTCACTATGTCCTGCGCATTTGAGTGGCAACTGTGTTTAATACTGTTAATGAGACGTTATGCCTCTAGAGTGTCTTTACTGCAATGCCTGTGCACTGCTAACAAAACCATAGATTTTTACATGTTAACCTTAAGTTAGGAACACCAGGTGTGGCGCAGAGGTGGACCGGTTGTCATCAAAAAGTTGCAATCTCAGTAGAAACATTACCCAGTAGTTTCTGGAGCACTCAGAAAACTCCAGTGTACCATAAAATAATAAAACAGGAGGGTTTTTTTGTGCCATGCTTTGGGCTAAAATATGTTTTTATTTACCCTAAAGCCTTGGCTTGACCCTGCATACACAACGAGCATTTCAGAATGAGTCACACACTGCATCCTTTAACACACATAGATGTTTCAGCTGTGGAGGACATGCAAACAGATTCTCAAGGTATAAAATGACCATATTTACTGCAGAATGTTCAAATCGATACACGGTGTCACTAGGAGTGTGCTGGAAGAAACCACTGTGTAAGCAGCCTTTTTTCTGATGGCTGCACAGACTGCATGCTGTTTTGCACAGACACACAACCTACATAGGGCTGCAGGACAGATAATACAGAAAAACACGAGTTTAAATATTTACAAAGGGATTGAAATGCCTAATTAGTCTGTTTTGGTCATGGAAAAAAAATTCACGCACAGCGATGAGCTATTTCTGTGGAAAGTGCACCCTTGATACAAAAGAACTCTGATAACTGGCAATGTGCTTAAAGAAATTACTACTCTGGGTAACGCTCATTTTGGGAAGATACAAAGTTGCTGCAATTATGTGTTGGACAAGGTCCATTTTTTTGAGGAATCTGGTATCCAGCCCTTTGCGTGGAACAGCTGAAGAGCCCCGTGTGAAGCTGCTTGGCCCTTCTGTCCAAACCCGTTCTCTCTGTAAAACCCCATCTTAACTGTAGGAAGGGTATGAACGCCACCTGCTTCTGTTTTCTGCGGCATCACAAACATCGTGCATCTCCCTTAGGATAGAAAAATCACTCATCCTATCTTACAGCTGCTCCATTTAAAGTTTTCCTTCCTCACAGCTTTTTAGTGATCTGATACAGGGGAAGAAGCGCTTGTTTTTTGTACAGAACACTCATGGTTGGAATGATGATGATCTTGGAGGTCTTTTCCAACCTTAACGATTCTGTGACTCGTTTCCATCTGTTACATAAATGCACGCACGGAGGGAGATGCCCTCTGTCTTTTCTCCTCGTGTCAGTTTATCTATTTTTGGTTAGAAGTTCCACAACTGAGTTAGAAACTTAAACCCCACCACGCCACGTCTTTCCCACACTGCGCAGGGTTCACCACTCGCCACCTCGGGGTCCCCTCCGCGCCCGGACCCCGGTCACCCCGATAACTGCCCCCCCGCTTCCCACCTCCCTTCTCCCCACATTCCCCGCATTTCCAGCTATTCCCACACCCCCTGTTCCCACGAACCTCCACTTCCCACGAACACCCCTGTTCCCGTGCCCCACTATTCCCATGCCCCCCCCCCTCCATTCCCACGCATCCCCCCCAGCCCCTTCCCGGGTTCCAACGCCCCTGGTTCCCACACTCCCCCTCCTTCCCACGCCCCCCCAGTTCTTGCCCCTTCTATTCCCATGTACCCCCCTATTCCCACATCCTCCCCTGCTCCCACGCGCCCCCCATGCCGACAGGCCCCCATTTCTCGTCCCTTCTATTCCCACGCCCCCCATTCTTACGCCTCTCGCATTCCCTCGTCCCCCATTCCCACGCCCCCNAGACGTGTGCTCTTCCGATCTATTCTCACACCACCCACCCCCCCTCATTCCCTCCCTCCCCGCTGTCCCCACGCCCCCGGGCGGGGCTGAGCGCAGCTGGCGGGCGGTCGGTGCCGAGGGGCGCAGCCTCGCCCCAGCCATGGCCGCCCGGCACCCCCTGCTCCTCCTCGCCTGCCTCGTCGCCCCCGCGCTGGGGCAGCCCCGAGCCGGACCCGCCGCCCGCGCCCCGCCCGCGGGTAAGGCCGGAGGGAGCGCAGGGAGAGGGGGGGAGCGCAGGGCGCCTGCCCTTTGGGACAGCGAGGCGGGCGGGGACGGCCGGGGCTGAGGCTTCTTCCCTCCCGGGCATCCCTTCTCGGCTCAGGCACATCCCTCTCTCTTGGGCTCCCCCTCGTCCCTCTCTCTCGGCTCCACCTCATCCCTTTTTCCCTCAGCCCACCCGCTTTCTTCTCCCTCAGCTCCCCCTCAGCTCTCTTTCCTTCAGCTCCCACGCTTCCCTCAGCTCCCCCTCGTCCCTCTCTCTCGGCTCCACCTCATCCCTCCCTCCCTCAGCTCCTGCGCTTCCCTCAGCTCCCCCTCATCCCTCTTTCCCTCAGCTCCCCCTCATCCCTCTTTCCCTCAGCTCCCCCTCATCCCTCTTTCCCTCAGCTCCCCCTCATCCCACTCTCTCTCAGCTCCCCCTCATCCCACTCTCTCTCAGCTCTCCCTCATCCCTTTCTCTCTCAGCTCCCCCGCATCCCCCCAGCCCTCAGCTCCCACTCATTTTGACAGGTTGGATGCTTCTCCCTACCCGACAGGAGGCTGCAAACCTCCCTGCTTGTACGGGTTCTTCCTGATTTTTCTTTTCAAGTGTTTTATGCCGTCTTTAGACGTTCTTAGAACTGAACTGTGGGTATTGGTTTGTGGAGAAAAGCCTGTTTTGGTTTGTGGGAGGAGCTGCGGAAGGGAGTACTTGCACGGCTTCCCACTTTTCAGAGTGGTAACACCTGATTTCTGTGCGATCGTCTGTGTTCTGAAATCTCCTTCTTTACACCTGTTTTTGAGCAGAGCAACTGAGTCCCATGAGCCATAGGATTTTATGCTCTGGTGTATCCCAGACTGGAACGGAGCTGCATGAACAAAATGCTGCTGCTGCAGAAGATAATGCCAGTGTGCAACTTTTGCAGCAGCCAGGGCTGCACCAGCAACTCATGAGAAGCCCAGGGCCCATGTCTTATCTGCATAAAGCTCTTATTGACAGGCTGTGGATTTATGTTTACTGTGATGCATCTATAGGAATGGTGCGTCTATAGGAGTGGTTCCAGTTTTAATATTCTACATACTGGTTCTTCCCATGACTCCTTGTACTATCCCCACTTGCCTATGCACTGTTGCTGTTTGCATTCAGCGTTTCTCAGCACTGTCTTCGTAGTCCACCTTCTGTCCTTACTGACAGCTCAGTGGTCAGTGAAAATGATGGAGGGGTTAAATTGGTGTAGAGAGAGATGGCAAAATCCTGGATCTGTTACAGAAAAAGACCCACTGGCTTCAGAGCGGCTGGAATTTTTGCCCTGTGGCGGTCTGACATGCAGTCTTTCTGTGTGCCCCAGCTGTTGGGCAGGGAGAATGGTCCAGTTCTGCTCTTTGTTGGAAGCTGAGTGGAGAATGTTGGTGTTGGTGAACTCGGCAGGTGATGCTGTGCCGTGCCACAGCCTCGTGATGTTAGCGTAGTCGGTGGTTGTTCATCAGGAGGCTGCTGCTGGCATCACTGTAGGGTTCAGGATGCAGTTTGGTGTATTGTGTGTATTCCTGCTGGAATCCATAGCATGGGTATTCCAAGGGGAATGGTTTGTGTTCCAGTTAGCTCTTAATGACTACTGACCACTTGTCTGTAGTTGCCTATATCTCTTTCTTGGTTAGTTACAAGCTACATGGCAGTGTATTATGCTATTATTAATCAAACTTGGAAATGCATTTGTTAAAACGGACTGTAATTATTCATAGAATCATAGAAGAATTTGGGTTGCAGGGGACCTTAAAGATCACCCAGTTCCACTTCCCACTGGATCAGGGGCTCCAAGCCCCGTCCAACCTGGCCATGAACACCTTCAGGGATGGGGCAGCCACAACTTCCCTGGGCAACCTGGGCCAGGGCCTCCTCACCCTCGTGGTGAAGAAATTCCTCCTTAAAGTCTGTCTATAGCAGCATTAGTGACATTTTGACCAGAAGACCACAAAATGAATAGACGTGAACGTGTTTTGTCATGTTGTTAATGAATTTGGGACCCATGAAATGCTTTGTCGTCTTTTCTAAATAGCTTTTCCGAACTACTTTCTATTAAGAAATTTGTTAAATATTTAGGACCGAATTTTAAAATACTGTCGTGCATGTGGTCAGATATTTAATTAACATTTGTACTTACCATTTTATTAAGTGTGCTCCAACTACTTCAAAGTTGGAAAAAAAAGAGTCATTATTGTGTTTTGTGTGTAAATCATGTTTCCTTTTTGCAAAATTCCTATTTTGGCCATCCAGCATTTTCTTATGTGACTTAACAGGGTTTTTTTTTATCTGACCGTGGAATCGCACTGAGAGGAATAAGCAGAGAGTTTCAGGTGTAAATTATAAAGTAAATGCTGTCCTCGGAATTTATCCCTGAACTGTATAGAGAGCTACCTTTGATTTAGCCTGCAGAAGTTACCTGACCTCAACAAAAACAAAGCCACTCAAATACCGGTGTCCTTGGGTTTGCCTTTTAAAGACGATCTAAAATTTTTTAGTGTGGTGAGCTACTAGCAGGGACAAGGGCTTCCATAATCTCGTACTGTCAGATTTACTATCAGCTTTGTAGTCTGCGTTGTTTGTCTTGCTAGTCTTAGGTTTTTAACCTCTCTCTGCTTTTCTCCACCCAGCATTTCCAGTCTGCTGCCTTAAGCCACTATGTTTTACCTTTTTTTCTGTCTTCTGTGCCTTTTTTTCTGCTCACCACCAGCTCTTCACTATTTTTTTAACGGTGCTAGTACCAATAAATGACTGAGAATTACACCCTTTACTGTCATCTTAAAAACATAACAGACACATTAAACAAAGAAATGAAATACACGCAGTCTGTGTAACAAGAGAGCTGAGTTGGCCCTATTAAATAAAATATGGAAAGCTAAGGGTGGTTATTTTATTTTGCTGACTCTTCCTCACAGAGCTTTCCTTTGTGTAAGCTGCCTTTTGTAGACCACTATGCCCCAGTTTATTAATAAAAAAGAATAAACTAGAAATGAAAAAGTGTGGGTATTTCTCTGATAGAAACAAAAGTAAAAGATTAGTTGAACTATAGTGTTAATGAACATAGTCACCTTAATAAATCAGCGAGCATACTGTAGGTCCGAGTGCAAAATATCCAAACCAAATTCTGTAGGTATATAAAAGTGGCATAGGAACAGGTCTCCATTTCACGTAGCAGAGAAAATGCTGTGTTTTAAAATAAGTTTAATCTGGAAACAGCACGTGCCCTGAAGATGCTGTATTGCTGTGCAGGAGGTCATCTTACAGGAACACAGAAGTCGTGAAAGTGCAACTTTGCCTCTGCATTGCTTCAAGGTCAATTAATGGAGAGAGAAAACCCAGCTGCATCGTCATTCTCATTGTACAAGAAATTTAGTTGAGTTGTAACTGCATACGGGAAGTGTAATTAATGCTAGTGCAAAAATCAAGTTTTTCTGAAACATTAGGCTGAAATACACAAACTCATTCGTAATTCAGGAAATGGGTATATAGAAAAAGAAATTAAATTGTGTCTGCAGGAAGCATTCTTTTGGAGGTCTCTAAAAAGCAGGGCTATGGCAAATCTATGTGTATTTACAAATCATAAAAACTCCTTGGGTAATGAGAATGCATTGGACCTGAGGTATCAATAAAAATAAGTATATTTTAACCTAATAGCTGCAATGGTAGCTTGTGTGTGTGTCACATTGGATGTTGCTGGATCCTTTGTGGCAGCAGTTCTGACATCTTGTGTGTGCTCCTGGACCCACCAGAGGGGTGCTCAGTGGTCCAGTGCAAGTTGCCCATCAGTTCTTTGCTGTTACACAGCCCACGTGCCAACCACCTTGAAACGGAAAAATGTTAAATTGTAGAGCAATAATACAAATAATTGTAGTGCAAATAATAAATCTCAAAGAACAGTAGTTTTTTGAATGAATGAATGAAATACATTGTAAAGTTTTGTATTTTGAAATGGAAAAGTGAACTGTCTTAAAACCCATGAACTCTAAAGCCCAGGTGCTGAATTTGTCTTGCAAGAGGAACTGTTCAGCAACATCATAATGTATAGGGCAGTTAGGAGCGAAAGGAAGCCCTCCAGCTCCCGCTTTGCTGATCCTGTTTCTGAAGCTATGTGCTGCTTTTGCTCCTACTATACGTTTTCAGAGAAAATCCAGTTAGTATTCATAATACTAGTTCTACTGGGCTGCCCCAAATCTGCAAGTGCAGAGGGCAGGGAATTCTCTTGTGGCTGGGCTCTGCAGTGCTTCGGATGTTTGGTCTGAGGGAGCTATGAACGCAGCCTTTTGCAGCGGAGCAGAAAGCTGCTGCTGTCACAAGAGCACTTGGATGATTGGGAGGGAACAGTTAAGACTTAGATTGCCGGTCTTAGTCGCCTGGGCTGCGGCGGCTGCAGTCACATAGAACTAGCTTAGGTCTGTTTAAATCAAAGGCTTAAGCTGTGCTGCCCAGCCCTTTGCCACAAGCACATGCTGTCAAACTTCTGATGAAATGCTGAGGCAGATTTTTCAGGTTGTGTTGACGTAAGAATTGGTTCCCTGTGCAGCTGTGGTGTTGCTTGACATATCTGACAATTTAGTAATCCCAGGCAATGCTAAAATTTTAATCACCTTCAGTGCCTAATAATCTCAACTTTACCTCATGTTGCTGGTAATGAACTTCAAACAGAAATTGCTTATCCTACCTTTAATTGATGTCTTTGTTTCCCTAACCTTCTTTTATGAGAAGGGTTTTTCTGCGTGTGTCATTCACTACTTCATCTACTTCTGTTATGTCACTAAATTCAACCTCTTCTCCAAAAAACCCCCAAATGTTAATCTTTTAAATCTCTCCTTGTGTGACTGTCTCTGGTTTTAATCCGTTTATTACATTCTCTGTTGCTTTTCTGTTTCTATCTTATTTTAGATGGATGTTGTTGGTGAGTGCATCATTTCTAGAGAGGTCATGCCATACATTTATGTAATGGTATAATGTTTTAAATTTGTATTAAAAAAAGGTAGTTGTGAGTGTCTGTCTTTGGTTTACTCTGTTCCTAAACTGACTATAATAATTGTTAGGTCTCTTTTTTCAGCAGTAGTTTCAGTCTTCAGTCAGAGTTTAAACCTCATCAGTGAATAGTAAAAAAATCTTCGTCTGAGCATATGTTCGTGCCTTCTGGTGGCTGCTCCAGCTTCTCTCTGAGAACTGGAGATGCTTTTGGAGTGGTTCCTGTTGAGGTGCTGTGTGTAGCCGTTACTGCTTCTTGAGGTGGTGGCCTTCTCCAAGTCTTTCACACTTTTAAAGATGTTCTTATTCAGGTTACTTAGCTAGACACTGTGCCTCTTTTCCTCCTCTGTCTATATTTCTTCCCCAAGTTTGTCCTTAGTTTTGCATGGGTTCTCATAGTGGAGAAATGTTAAATTTTGTCCTTATTTTGAGAAGCAGGGTTTCTACTGATCCCCTTCAGTGTCACCACAGTGGTAAAAACTTAGGGTTTTTTTTGTAGACTCCCAAAGATAAATGATAGCAATGAGTCACTTTAGGATGACTTAAGTGTCTCTTTTAAAATCCTGCCTGCAGTTTCTGCATCTACAGTACTTTTTGTTTTCCAAAGCTCTGCCATGTATTCCATTCTCTCAAGAGAAAGAATCTAACATGTAGTTTCCACTTCTTTGTAAGCTATGCAGATTTTTGGAGCTTGTAGCTCATCATTCACTCTCCAGACATTGAAATGACTCCTTGAGAACAACGAAACAGAAATAACTGAATGTGATTAGAACAATTATTAGAAGTAACTGTTGCTTAACTAGAAAGGTGTCTTCCAATTGAAAGAAGGAGTAAATCATTATGTTAAGGGAATGAATCAGCTTAAGCAATAATAATAATTAAATCTTGGTTGGATTAGTTAGAAAGAATATGTTTGTAACAGGAGTTTAGCTTGTTTATTAGTGGAAACAAGGAACAAATCAGGTATTGAAAGGACAGTCCCACAGCGGGAACTAAGGACAGACCTCAGCCTGCCAAGAGGACTCAGTGAGGAAGGAGATAAGATAAAGAGCATCAGAGGCTTCTGAAGACACAAAGAAACTATGATGTGCATACAAGAGTGGGTGATAAGCTATGATAATGAGACAATATAACATTAGAGGGTAGACTGGTAAATACATCGGTACATGTGGGGGAAAAAAACAATGTGGGGAAGAAGTGCTTTACAAGTATGGCATTATAGATGTGACCAAACATTAGAAAAAATAATGTATAAATCATGAAGAGACTGATATTTCAAACTGAGACACCAGTTATGTGGCGTTCTACAGACCTGTATAGCATGGGTACAGGGTTGTAAAAAGTACTACCTTGTTTTAGAATGATAGAACTCCCATCCCTCAGAGATAAGCTTTCAGTTTTACAGGATTTCCAGAACTGCACAGCACCAGGTAAACATATAAGTGCATTTTGCTTTTACGACTACTGAAATGATCTTAATATTCTTGAGTCATAGGTTTTGAAAGTGTGATAGTGGTATGGAGATGCTAATACAAGCGGGTAATCTTAACACATCCTTCTTCAGAGACCTTGGCCATGCTTCCAGAAACAAGGGGATAAGATGAGAGCTTTAACTCTGCATAAATGTAGCTGTAGCTCTTTGGGCACAGGAATGCAGATGTACGCTGCTCACTTAAATCAATGTTAATAAATTCCTTTCTCTATATAGGTATATCTGAACCTTCCTTTATTGCTAAAAGTGAAGATCGTTTGTTTAAACATTTATTTGAAGACTATCAAAGATGGGTTCGTCCAGTGGAACGCTTGAACGACACCATAAAAATAAAGTTTGGCCTTGCAATCTCTCAGCTAGTAGATGTGGTATGTATAGTATATGAGTTTGTTTATTCTTTTTCCTAATTCTTGAAATTCTGGATCATAATCTCATGTGAAATAATTGTGCATTTTTTAGCTTAAATGCCATAGAGTAAACATCTAAAATTATTATCATCTTAATAAAAAATGCATTGTAGATGAAGGCATGAAGAAGGGATTGCAAAGGGGGTGCAGTTTTCAGCAAAAAGACAGTGAGTAAAATTCTTAAGTCTAGGGAATCATGGTTTTATTTATTTATTTGATTGGAAAACCGTGTTTTTTAAACTTTATCAATCTTGTTTCTGTAAAATTGAGTAGCTCTTGCAAGTACTGCTCTTTTACCCTTTAAGCAGCAAAAAAATCTCTAAGCTGTACTAATTTTATATAGTAAAATTATCTCTTGGCATCACTTGTAATGTAAAAGAGTTCAACCACATTTCTTTCCTCCTGATACTTGTTCACTTCAGAATATTCTTTTCAAATTGAATTCACTCTTTATGGCTATACGAGGAGTTTTTCTTCCATGTGTTGGCTGTTCCTTTATGTTTCCAAAACCAGCAAGACCGCATAAAATACAGTTAAATAAGAAACTGAAGCGAGGAAAGAGACACAGTAGGTGAAAAAAATACCACTTTTAACAGCTAATCAAAGGTCAAAATTGTATGTTTAAAAAGTTCCCATGTACAGGTACTTACTGGTGACTGGAATGCTTTTAGAAGTGTGGTTTTTATTCCAAAGTACAGACCTCTGTGAACTAAAGCAATTTTTTATATGCATGTACAGTACAGGCTTTTTTTTCCCCCCATAAAATATGCTTTATTTTTGTAGGATGAGAAGAATCAATTGATGACAACAAATGTCTGGTTGAAACAGGTATGTGTAAAGTATCGATGAAAAAATCCAAAGTTTCAGCTCTGCAAGTCAAAAGCTGAAAGAAACTTTTCTAATTAATTGTATATTAAAAAAAAAACACCTTAGCTATTGTACAAATTTTTATTTTACATAATATCTTTTTAAAATGTCCTTGGAAATGCTTAAAAGGATTAATTGTTTTGAAACTCTTAAAAAGAAGAAAAACTTAAATTAAAAGAAAAATTACCCAATGTAAAGAAATCTAGTATGGCGTTGTATGGCCAATTAATATTCCAAGGTGCGTGTATCCAACAGTAAAAGTTACTGCATCAGGACATAATTTTTCTTTCAGAGAGTACATTAAGAAAAACAGAGCTTTAATGTACTCTTTTATATAATGGTATTAAGATCTTTCTCTTGTGGGGTGTTTATCAGATAAACATCACTGGAGAATTTCAGTTTCAAAGCTGAGTGTCATTTCTGTAAAGGGCTGCTTTTTCGTCTTAAGAACGTGTGTTTATGGGCAGGAAAAAGTCTCAAGCTTTATAAGTCCAACACAAAACCTAGTGGCTGCTGTTAACTTGGGAAGTTCATTCTTGATTTAACTATGAAGACTGTTTGCAGACCCTGACTGTTGTTACTTCCTCACTAAATTATTTTTGTTTGGGCTGTCTCCCTTGGTAGTTTTTTTTTTCTGTTGCCTCCTAATAACCACGTTTGGGCTGCATCAAAAGAAGCATGGCCAGCAGGTCGAGGGAGGGGATTCTGCCCCTCTATCCCTCTCTTGTGAGACCTCATCTGGAGTATTGTGTCCAGTTCCGGAATTCTCAGCATAAGAAGATAGAGTTGGTGGAAGGGTACAGAGGAGGCTACAAAGATGATCAGAGGGTTGGAGCACCTCCCACACAAGGACAGGCTGAGAGAATTGGGGTTGTTCAGCCTGGAGAAGAGAAGACTCTGAAGAGACCTTAAAGCGAACTTCCAGTACCTGAAGGGGCTACAAGAAAGCTGGGGAGGGACTGTTTACAAAGGCTTGGAGTGATAGGACAGGGGGTGATGGGGATAAACTAGAGAGGGGCAGATTTAGACTAGACATTGGGAAGAAATTCTTCACAATGGGGATGGTGAGGCACTGGCACAGGTTGCCCAGGGAAGCTGTGGCTTCCCCATCCCTGGAGGTGTTTGAGGTCAGGTTGGATGAGGCTTTCATCAGTCTGATGCAGTGGGAGGTGTTCCTGCCTGTGACAGGGCAGTTGGAACTGGATGATCTTTAAGGTCCCTTCCAAACCAAACCATTCTATGATTCTATAAGTGGCTCTAATAACAGAAAACAAATATTGGATGAGAATTTATTGAATGCAAATTTCAGGTGCCAGTTTGATTATTTTTTAATTGCCTTTTTATCTATTTTTATACAGTCTTGCCCTTCTTAAGTCAATTTCATAATAACCTTTTTTATATCTCTCATATCCACAGGAATGGATAGATGTAAAATTAAGGTGGAATCCAGAAGACTATGCTGGCATAACATCTATTCGTGTCCCATCAGATTCTATTTGGATTCCAGACATTGTGTTGTATGACAAGTAAGATTTTAGTCTGTCCACATAAAATACATATATTTTCTAACTTTCCCATCCAGGCTGCTTCCAGAGGGCTCATTGGAGAGATTACGCGTGGACATTTAGTAGAGCTAAGAACGTGCAGAGGCATTTGCCTCTGGATGCAAATGCATTTTGTTGCCATGTAAAATGCTGAAATGTTTTGCTTTGCTTCTGTATAGAATTTCTAGTGTCTTTGAAAAGTTTCTTTCCGCTTCTTTGTGTAAATTCATGTGTTAATTAGAAAACAATGTCTTGCACAGTGTTGGGTGCAAACTAATAGCATAGAGAGATGGGAGGGAAGCAACTAGTTCATACTGTTGGAAGTCATGTGCAGCATGGATTTGAAACAGAGTACACTCAGCTGTAAGTTTTGGGTTTTATCGTTTTGAGAATTAACAGATCTCAGAAGCAATAACTTTTGAATTAACCTTTCTGCTCAACTCAGGTGCTTATACAATGCTTCTATATTCCCTGACTTGTTGAGACAGTAAAAAAAGGTGTTGCACTGACTGTAAACTCAAGCTTGAAGGTGGCACACAAGTATATTTACCTGTTTTGTAACTTTTTTTTCTTCAGTAATTATGATTTGGCCAAACTGAACAGTATCTATGCTGTGTTGCCAATAGAAACACCAGTTTGGTCACGCTGTTTAACAGTCAGGTTTTTTACAATCTCTTGCAGAAACCATTTGCACCACAGAAAGTTGCACAGAGCTGAAAGATCCTGTGCTCCTCCCCAGCTGCTTAACTTATGTGAGATTCAGATCTAAAAAACAATAAGCTATGAAGAGGGAGGAAGGATAAACAGCTGAACTGACAATAACAAAACCACACTTCCATGCCCCCAATTGTAATTGCATGCATATATCTTTTTTTTCTTTCAGTGCAGATGGACGTTTTGAGGGAACATCTACAAAAACTGTGGTAAAATATGACGGCACCATTGCTTGGACGCCACCAGCAAACTACAAAAGTTCTTGTACTATTGATGTAACCTTCTTCCCCTTCGACCTCCAAAACTGCTCAATGAAATTTGGTTCCTGGACCTACGATGGCTCACAGGTCGATATAATTCTTGAAGATTATGATGTAGACAAAAGAGACTTTTTTGATAATGGAGAATGGGAAATAGTGGCTGCAACAGGGAGCAAAGGAAATAGGACTGATGGATGCTGCTGGTATCCTTTTGTTACATATTCATTTATAATTAGACGTTTGCCACTGTTTTACACGTTGTTTCTCATTATTCCTTGTATTGGACTTTCATTTCTAACTGTCCTTGTCTTTTATCTTCCTTCAAATGAAGGTGAAAAAATTTCACTTTGCACTTCAGTACTGGTATCTTTGACTGTTTTTCTTCTTGTCATTGAAGAGATTATTCCATCATCTTCTAAAGTTATCCCACTTATAGGAGAGTACTTGGTGTTTACTATGATATTTGTGACATTGTCCATTGTGATAACTGTCTTTGCTATCAATATTCATCATCGCTCTTCGTCTACACACAATGCCATGGCACCTTGGGTTCGCAAGATATTTCTTCACAAACTTCCCAAGCTACTTTGCATGAGAAGTCACGTAGATCGATACTTTGCTCAGAAGGAGGAAACAGGAAATACGAATGGATCGGAGTCATCTAGGAATACCTTGGAAGCAGCTCTAGATTCTATCCGATATATTACAAGGCATGTTATGAAGGAGAATGAAGTTCGCGAGGTGAGTGCGTTAGTCATACTACACTGATTTTGTAAAACTGGCAGTTAGAAACCCAAGTAATAGTATGTGCTATGAGATTTTGGGATTTCCAGTCCTTGTTCTTCTCTGGAAACCACGTAATTATTTCCACTGGAAAGAAGTGCAGGTGTGGAACAGTTCTGGCCATTCCAATTATGGGTTGGTTTTGTTTCTTTTCCTGAATTAACTCCATTTGACTGTGAGTGACCAGAGAGGTGATAACTAATTTTGTGTTTCATCTGTCATGTTGTGACTCTAAACCTCAGAAGTTAAAATACTACTGACTGGGGATTCACTTGCATTCTCTGGAGCTCAAATAATAAAATATAGGCTTTAACTGCAAGATGTTGTTAATAAAAACTGCACAGCTTGTGCTAGTTTAGCCCCTTTACAAAGCAGTCGACTTGAGAAATGTACATGGCTCAGGTTCAAACCCAAGACAACTGTTCAGAAGGGTTTTAATTTGCTCACACAATTCTACCTTCTATACTTGCAGAACTGTGTAGCAAAAGAATCATAGAATGTCCTGAGTTGGAAGAGACACACAAGGGTTTTTCTGTGGTTTTGTTTTTAATAATCCTATCAAACTGAAAAATAGTTTTGAAAGTACTGTGAGTATTCCCCCTCATCAATAATTCTGTGCAGCAGTAACTGCCCAACTTTCAAATCGTGGATGTAACACAGCATCTGTCATNGTGTTGGGTGCAAACTAATAGCATAGAGAGATGGGAGGGAAGCAACTAGTTCATACTGTTGGAAGTCATGTGCAGCATGGATTTGAAACAGAGTACACTCAGCTGTAAGTTTTGGGTTTTATCGTTTTGAGAATTAACAGATCTCAGAAGCAATAACTTTTGAATTAACCTTTCTGCTCAACTCAGGTGCTTATACAATGCTTCTATATTCCCTGACTTGTTGAGACAGTAAAAAAAGGTGTTGCACTGACTGTAAACTCAAGCTTGAAGGTGGCACACAAGTATATTTACCTGTTTTGTAACTTTTTTTTCTTCAGTAATTATGATTTGGCCAAACTGAACAGTATCTATGCTGTGTTGCCAATAGAAACACCAGTTTGGTCACGCTGTTTAACAGTCAGGTTTTTTACAATCTCTTGCAGAAACCATTTGCACCACAGAAAGTTGCACAGAGCTGAAAGATCCTGTGCTCCTCCCCAGCTGCTTAACTTATGTGAGATTCAGATCTAAAAAACAATAAGCTATGAAGAGGGAGGAAGGATAAACAGCTGAACTGACAATAACAAAACCACACTTCCATGCCCCCAATTGTAATTGCATGCATATATCTTTTTTTTCTTTCAGTGCAGATGGACGTTTTGAGGGAACATCTACAAAAACTGTGGTAAAATATGACGGCACCATTGCTTGGACGCCACCAGCAAACTACAAAAGTTCTTGTACTATTGATGTAACCTTCTTCCCCTTCGACCTCCAAAACTGCTCAATGAAATTTGGTTCCTGGACCTACGATGGCTCACAGGTCGATATAATTCTTGAAGATTATGATGTAGACAAAAGAGACTTTTTTGATAATGGAGAATGGGAAATAGTGGCTGCAACAGGGAGCAAAGGAAATAGGACTGATGGATGCTGCTGGTATCCTTTTGTTACATATTCATTTATAATTAGACGTTTGCCACTGTTTTACACGTTGTTTCTCATTATTCCTTGTATTGGACTTTCATTTCTAACTGTCCTTGTCTTTTATCTTCCTTCAAATGAAGGTGAAAAAATTTCACTTTGCACTTCAGTACTGGTATCTTTGACTGTTTTTCTTCTTGTCATTGAAGAGATTATTCCATCATCTTCTAAAGTTATCCCACTTATAGGAGAGTACTTGGTGTTTACTATGATATTTGTGACATTGTCCATTGTGATAACTGTCTTTGCTATCAATATTCATCATCGCTCTTCGTCTACACACAATGCCATGGCACCTTGGGTTCGCAAGATATTTCTTCACAAACTTCCCAAGCTACTTTGCATGAGAAGTCACGTAGATCGATACTTTGCTCAGAAGGAGGAAACAGGAAATACGAATGGATCGGAGTCATCTAGGAATACCTTGGAAGCAGCTCTAGATTCTATCCGATATATTACAAGGCATGTTATGAAGGAGAATGAAGTTCGCGAGGTGAGTGCGTTAGTCATACTACACTGATTTTGTAAAACTGGCAGTTAGAAACCCAAGTAATAGTATGTGCTATGAGATTTTGGGATTTCCAGTCCTTGTTCTTCTCTGGAAGCCACGTAATTATTTCCACTGGAAAGAAGTGCAGGTGTGGAACAGTTCTGGCCATTCCAATTATGGGTTGGTTTTGTTTCTTTTCCTGAATTAACTCCATTTGACTGTGAGTGACCAGAGAGGTGATAACTAATTTTGTGTTTCATCTGTCATGTTGTGACTCTAAACCTCAGAAGTTAAAATACTACTGACTGGGGATTCACTTGCATTCTCTGGAGCTCAAATAATAAAATATAGGCTTTAACTGCAAGATGTTGTTAATAAAAACTGCACAGCTTGTGCTAGTTTAGCCCCTTTACAAAGCAGTCGACTTGAGAAATGTACATGGCTCAGGTTCAAACCCAAGACAACTGTTCAGAAGGGTTTTAATTTGCTCACACAATTCTACCTTCTATACTTGCAGAACTGTGTAGCAAAAGAATCATAGAATGTCCCGAGTTGGAAGAGACACACAAGGGTTTTTCTGTGGTTTTGTTTTTAATAATCCTATCAAACTGAAAAATAGTTTTGAAAGTACTGTGAGTATTCCCCCTCATCAATAATTCTGTGCAGCAGTAACTGCCCAACTTTCAAATCGTGGATGTAACACAGCATCTGTCATCTACTGTTAACTTTTTTTTTTTTGATTTGTTGTTTGGGTTTGTTTAGTTTTGTTCATTTTTTTATTTTGTCTATGGTGGTGGTGGTGACAGCTTTCTTATTGCAACTTTTGCTTCTAGCTCCTGCCCAGGAATCCTACTTTGTGATGAGGCTGTGGCATAAATCCTAAATTCTGTTAGAAAATTGCACGCGGATTTCATGTCTTTATAGTTGAGACTGTTCAGTGCTTGCTAGGGTCAGTTTCTGCATTAAAATCTATTCTTGGTCTATATAGCTTAAGAATATAGAAAAGTTTGTTCCTTTTCTAGCTCAAAGTTACCAAAAAGACATGATGGGAAAAAAAACTACTGTAAAGTGATTAAGAATTGCAGGGTTGGGACTGTATTTCTATGTGTTCTCGCACATACTGAAAAACTCTTATGCTTTTTGGTTTTTAGGTTGTTGAAGACTGGAAATTTATTGCTCAGGTGCTGGATCGCATGTTCTTATGGAGTTTTCTGCTAGTTTCAATAATTGGATCACTTGTGTTATTTATTCCTGTTATTCATAAGTGGGCAAGTATAATAGTACCTACACATATAGGCAGTACAAACGCATGATTTTGGATCTCTGCTGCTACTATAGCTCTAAAAGGTTTTGCAATAGCTCCATTTCCATGCACGTCGTTTGTAGGCATGTTTTTTTCATAGAGTAAAAAAAAAAATCCTGAACCAGAAAACTGTTTATATTAAGGCATGGCATCCCTAGGACCTGTAGAAGTCAATTTGCTTACTGCAGTCTACTAAGTTACTTCTAAATAAGGTCAGAATTAAAAAGACCTTATCAAGAACTTGCATGTGTGATGTATCAAAAAAGCATACACTGAAACCTACTCCGAAACAGAAGGATCTACATTTTTTTGGTGATGATTGCTGTAGTCCAACTATTAAATTACAATATAAATTGTTATACTGAGTGTTTGCAGATATTTATGCAGTAGGGTTGCTTATTTCAATTTACTATAGTATGCAAAGGAGAATTTTTATCAGCTCTCTTCAACATGTTGTAAGAATATAAATTTTCTACAGAGTAAATTTAAAATACTAGTAAAATACCACTTAAAATTCATGTATATTCAACAGATAAGTAAATGTAGCGATTTGGCTATGTTTTGCCTTTATAAAGTTTCAGTGGAGTTTGCTGCTTTGAATTTAAATTCAATACCTTGTTAATTGCTGTCATGAACGTTTGATACGGTAAGCCTTAAAATGCCTACAGGATACATGTATATCAGTATCTGTGTCAGCTGTGGAAGAAAAGGCAAAGACAATTAAATGAATTCCCAAGTGGCACAAGAATTCTGATAGACTGGAACATTCCAATTTCATTATTCTTGATGAAGAATTTGATACAGCATGATAGCTGCGAACATGTTAATCATTTCCTGTCCTTGTGTGTTACTCAGAATTAAGTTTTTAAGCACAGATAGAAGGAATTTGGTGAATGTTTTTCTGAAGGAAATGGTTTGAAGTTTATTATGTTGTACAACAAATACATGTGATGAAGTGATTTTCAAATATTACTACTTTCATGTTTGTTAAACTGAACTTAGAAAGCTACCTTTAATAGATTTTTTCACTTACAGAACTAGATGTAACTCTGAGCAGAAACGGCTCACAGCTTTCCATACTTTGTTTTCTGAGTGTTGCAAACTAACTTGCAACTTCTTAATTATTCCATTAAAATATATTCTTTAAATACCAATTTTAATTAGTTCCATTCTATGATTCTGTCATTCCAATGCCACCTTTCTTAAAAGCTTTATTTCTACAAGTGACTCTGAAATAGATGGGGTTTTTCCCACACCGAAGTTATAGTGTACTTCATAATGTAGTTGCATACTGCAGTGTTAATGCAGTAATGCCAAGTTTAGGAAAGTCTTAGGAAGTTTTTATTTGCCTGAATTACTGCATTGATAATGTTTATGTGGAATGTTTAATGTAAATCATGGGTTTTTTTGATAATGTAAGTTTTTTAAGTGGTTATGAATTTGGAAAACGGATGCCTTCCCCCCTCGCCGTGTGTCCTTTAGAACAGTCCTGTTTGGTGTTTGTACTGATTATAAAACTGACTGCTTATGTCATAACATATCTAATTGAATATTTATTTCAAATTGGTTCTGCTTGTATGACATTCTTGGCTTAGTGCAGCTTTTTAAGGCCTGCAGGCAGGGAAATGATGCCAGTCACAAACTTTTTTTTTTTTTTTTAATACCAGTTTATAAATAATTCTGATTGTAAAGACACTCTTCCTCCTCAGTTATACAATTACATCTGGTATTGGATATCTGTATTTTCCTCATTTAAATATAAATTCGTAAATATTATCTGATTTAATGCATTAATACCATAATTATTACTTCTTCAGTATTAATCAGATGAAACAATGCATCAGTGACTTTCTCTGTGTGGAAGTTGCAGAAATATTTCAGACGCATTATTTCCTCTTCAAATGCAAAATTTCCTTGTATAGTCCTTGGCTATGAAGTACGTAAGTTTACTTTTAACTGAACAGAAAGCAAAGTAAGTAAACCTATAGATCTTTTTTTTTAACTCACCACCTCATCCCTTTCCCCAGGTTAAATGATGTTTGTAGACTTGCCCAGTTATATCATAAGGCCTATCAGCAGCCTATTGGCAAGTGGAGTCCCAGTCTTTATACCAGTAACTCATAATTTTTGCAAATGCATGAATTTCTTTTAGTCACTTCTATAATCTGGTCCTGATAAACACGGGTAAGATAGCTGACACAAGGGGTCTTCAGCTTCTCATCAGGTATGTCTGAAACACCATAATTTTAATAGGCTCAGAACCATGTTCTTGTACTTATGTAACTTGTTGAGAATGTGTTGAATGTCACTCGATAAAAATAAATTTAAAAACCCCAAACCATTGTTTTCAACAGCTTGACTTTCTTTATTTTAGTAAATGTTACATCACTTGATATGCTGCATTTCCAAAAAAGTTTCCAGTTTGGTACAGAGAGAACAGTTTATATTTTTACAAAAATTTTTCTTGTTACAGTATTTTGCTGCATTCTTTACTCATGCTCTTGAATTATCTCCAGTTACTGATTGAAAAAAAAAAAACAAACCATTTGCTGAACAAGCAGTTTTAGCATACTTTACAGGACTATCTTCTATCTTGTCAACGGTCATAAAACTCTTCACTACAGCAGGGTGCTTCTGTATCCAAACTGTCTTATCAAAGCATTTTGATCCTTTGCTTAACCTGCAGACCTCATCTTAGTGTGTTTTACTTGTATGCACTTTCAAACATTGTTAGGTTTGAATAGCTTGATAGTTTTTCTGACAGCCTTCTCATATGCTGAAATATAAGGATGCATGGTGTACATTACGGCTGCTTTATTGCCACCATCTTATTTACCTGCTTGTTTTTATTTTGGAATAAACCTGGCCGTGATCCTTTCTTCTCGCTGTGTGAGTCAGTTTGTACACCAGGTGGCAATGTCTGCATTCTAGCGATTCCAGACGTACACTTCCTAAACCATTTCGTCCTCAAGAGGGCATTCCTCAAACTCACTGCAGACTTATTCCCAGAAGATCCTGATGTGATCTGAAAAGATTTGACACCAGACTGGTGGAAACAAATCCAGTAGCCCAAAGTATTCAACCTGTCTTGACTCTGAATATTCATGTTATTTTCAGTTTCTTTATCAATGCCTTCTTAAGCCCATCCCAAGAAGTTTAACACACTACCTACATCTTTTCCAGGTATTGCGAAAAGTATCTGTCAAGCAGAGCTCCAGTTACGTTGAGATTAGTTCTTGTAAATCTTCAACACCATCTTTTTCCTTACATTTTCACATTATAGACTTCTTGGTCAAGCAAGGTTGAGGCCCAGAAAGATCCTTATTCTACTACACATAGAAGAGATATCGGATGCTGGGGTAGGGGTGCAGAGTTGGTTGACAAAAGTTGTATTTGATGTCACAACATACTATCTCTACATTTCATCTCCAGCCATCAAAGGTTGTAAAAACAATCCTGCTGTTCCTAGAATACATACCAGGATAAAAACCCATAGAAAAATACGATCGATTACCATGGCAACGTATTTCCAGTCATCCTGAATCTGAAAAATAAATCAAACAGCAAGTAGGCATGTTTATTAGACGAATAACTGGCATTAGCAATTTTTACCATTTTATGTAGGAAGCACAGAATTTTGCTCCATATGTAGATGTCTTTCATATATGTACAACTTGCATTTCACTGGTTTCACCAACGAATGAATTAATCTTGAAAAAAAGTTGTATTTGAATATGTTACTTGTAGCAAAGCCAAAAGTTACTTCTTCAAATACAAAAAGTTGTTTATCAAGACACTGAACTTCATGAGATAAAACTTCTCTTGCATACACCAGGAATGAAAGTGAAAAGTTTTTACATTCTTAGGGGGTCAGGTTTGTCCAGAAAACTTTACTGAGTTAGACTGTTCCTGTGTCTTTGCACAGTTGCAAAGAGACAAAGCGTAATTGGTATATAATTATTTGATACTTTTCTTACATAGTACTGAGACTTGATTGTTCTCGTGTGATGTAAAATTCATCTCCTTACCTTCCATGCAGAGAGGGAAACGAGCTTCCAAAAATCAGATTTTTGTAATTTGTTTTTTACAGCAGATGTTATAATAAGAGCAACACTGACATCTTATAGATGTTACATGGTGATAGTAAATACATTAGGTCATCATCTTACTCTTGAGGTCACAATTCAAATTTTTACTTCATTTTTCCTAAGGAAGGCTAATAAATGAATCATGTGTTTGTGGTTTTTGAAATTTTGCACTTCTTAGCCTAGAACTTGTTTGTTAAGGCTGACTTAAGAAATCCAAACCAACCTCATATTTGCTATACCAACTAATCATAAATAAAGGTTTGATTTCAGCATAAACAAAATAACTTTATTCTAACTTTAGGTGCCATACTGCAGAGTATTTAAATTCAGTGACAACTGCAGTGCGGCTACTGATCTAGGATATTTGATTAACCTGATAAAAAGAAAAATTTAATTACTTTTATTGCATCAAGATGCAGTTTTAGGAAAAATGATGGTCCCTGCCTTGCAACAGTTCTCTCATGTAGCTACAGCACTCTGCAGCAGCAGAAAAAGCAACATCACTGTGAAGGATATTAATTCTTACGTTGTTTATTATTGACTGCAAGCTGTGGGAGGGAAACCAACTTTTTAAGGGCCATGGAGTCAGCATATTTCACCATTAAGATCACAACTTGGAAAATCTGTACTCTGAGGCTGATAGGATGGATACTCAAGCATGTTTCCCTAGCAGTCGTTACCTTAATGTGCTTCACTCTGTGTATGTGTTGTCCATAAAGAGAATGGTGTGCACCACAGCTGTTCCCCAAAATTATATATATCTAAAAAAGCACATATTTGTAATACAGCTTGGGTAATTTAATTGTTCAAATGATGGTCTGGGGTGGTGGGGTTTTTTTCTGAGTATAACTTTTTAAGATCTTTTCCTTACAAAACACGCTAACGGCAAATGGTGTCTCGAGTAGCAGTAAAATATGTTCTTACCTCTTTTGCTTTGTTCTGCATTTTCATATTTTCTGCAATGTATTTAACACTTTCAATAGCCTCTCTCATTTCTGGTGACAGAACTGAAAATGAAAGCAGAGGATCTACAGATTCGGAACTTGTACTTCTTGTGAGATTACCACTGAGATCTGAGAACTTTGTTCGCTGGTACTGACAACAGCTGCATGCCATATCTTGGCATACAAAGCTATCTTTGCAGCATTTGGTTTCAGCGCTGTTGATGCAATTTAAGTTTGAAACCTCAGAAGTGAAAAAGGGTTTTGGCTTCTGATTATTCTCTTCATCACTGGCAGGCCTTGTCATAAACATGATCCTGGGAAGGAAGTTCAAGAAAATGGTTCTCACCCACACAGGCATCGTGTGCGTCTTGGGTGTTCTGTAGTGCACGTTCAGTACAAACACTGTGATGACAATAGACAGAGTTACAAATATCATAGTGAAAAGGAGGTATTCCCCAATAAGGGGAATTACCAGGGAAGTAGAAGGTATGGTTTCTGTGATAACAAGGAGGAACACTGTTAAAGACAGCAGGACTGATATGCAGAGTGTCACCTTCTCACCACAGTCTGAAGGCAAATAGAAAACTAATACAGTCAGAAAAGAAATAAGCAGACATGGAATAATCATGTTGATAGTGTAAAAGAGAGGTAAGCGCCTAATGTAAAGAGAATATGTGATGTCGGGATATATCTCTTCACAGCAGTTGTATTTGATGTCGTGTTTATACCCTGGAGCCTTAATAATAGCCCATTCTCCGCTCTCCCAGTAATCTTTCAGGTTCATTGTAGAGCCGATTAAAACTAAGTCAATTTTGGCTTTATCGTAAGACCAGGAACCAAACTTCATAGTGCAGTTCTGATAGTCAAATGGGAAGTAGGTTACATCTATTTTACATGAACTTTTAAAGATAGCTGGAGGTATCCACGTCACTTCACCCGTGTATTTCAATAGGGCCTTGGTCTTGTCATCAACCTGGAAATCCCCAACTGCACTGTAAAGCAAATAACAAAACATTAGAATGCAACTACTCCAGGTAGTTTTCTACATTCAAATCATATTACATTAACTGTTCAGTCTGTTTTGGGAAAGTCAGCAATTACACATTGACAAGGAGCTGAATTGCATATGCAGGACTGAGTCAGCAGCTCCCATAAATTTGCATAATTAAACTGAAATAAACAGCAGCATAAATTTACCATGGAGGATTTGAAGGGAAATATTCTTCCTGGTCATAACACGGCTCAGTGCAGTCAATACTCAAAGCAGCAAATGGGAGATCACAAAAGGCAGCCTGGCTAATTGATGGTTGTAGGTCCCTTCCAGCTGAACTGTTCTGTTCTATTCTAGTTTGAGCACATCAGAACCCAAAGGCTGGTAAGAGGAAACCTGCGGTGCCATTATTCCCACCTCCTCTGTGGACAGTGCAGGTAGTAAATATGGAAAGAGGGATTAGGGTTGGGGTGCATCTTTGCACGGGGAGCATCTTTGGTGAGGGTGTTTTTTGAAGTCCCACATTGCTAATCCCAATCACACAGGTCGTGTATGATCCATGAGACAACTTGAGTTGTTCATCTGAAAAAGTAAACCTGGAAAGGTAATTCAGACTTTTAAGGCCACAGTTAGAAAAGGAGTCTCATTGCTGTTCCATAGACTTCAGTTTTGGGTTTATTTAGCTAAGCCCATTTAACAAAACCGCTTCCCTGCAAAGCAGAGGGATCCTTTGAGTGATGGTTTGGCTGCTTGCAGTCTCAGAAACCATCATCCCAGCTGCCTGTGCCTCTTTTGTGCCAATACTATTGTAAAAGGTGTCAAATGGTAAGCTTAACTGCTAAAAAGTTAGAATCTGCTGGTGTTAAAGGTGTGACTCTTGGACAAGAACTCTCCCATCTAGAATATCTTGCTACCTCTCTCTAAACAGCAATAAAAATAATTATAAAAGTGGGGGCTTGTGAAGGGGAAAAGCAGAGTTGCAGCCTTGCAGCTCCAGGTTTGGAGCTCCTGCCCATGATGCCAGCGTAGATGGCTTGGAGAGCACAGGGAAAAGTGAGGCACGTGTGTGCTGAAAAGCAGGCTTTCCCAGTTAATTCAGTGAACCTTCTGCAGACTTTTTTTTTTAAGCCAGTAACATCACCTCCTTATTCCCAAATTAAGAAGATAAATACTCAAGAGTCTTACTTGTTATACAAAACAATATCTGGCTTCCAGATCTGGCCAGATGGTACTCGGATGAATTCAGCACCTCCATAATCTGCTGGATTCCACCGAAGCTTGTAATCATTCCAGATCTAATTATGGAAGAAATGAATCTGCATTAGGTTTGTGAAGAAACTGGAATCCGGTGAACTAGAAACCCAGTGCTGCTGTCTCTCTTTTAGGGTTGGTTTAGTTTGGACAGCACCATGATGAGATATTTCTCTACAAATGCTTTATGCCTGGTGTTTGTTCACATGGAGATGTGGGCTTGATTGTCTGGAAATTACTCAGTGTCCCAGGATGGGGAGGTAATTAGTGGCCTGGACAGGCTGAAGAAGTGGGGCTGTGAGAATCTCATGAGGTTCAACAAGGCCAAGTGCAAAGTCCTACACATGGGTTGGGGCAATCCCCAGGTTCAATACAGGGTGCGGAATGATGTGACTGAGAGCAGTCCTGCAGAGAAGGACTTGGGGTGCTGGTCAACGGAGAAGCTTGACATGAGCTCGCAGCCCAGAAGGCCAACTGTGTCCTGGGCTGCATCAAAAGAAGCATGGCCAGCAGGGAGGGAGGGGATTCTGCCCCTCTGTTCCTCTCCTTTGAGACCTCATCTGGAGTATTGTGCCCAGTTCTGGAATCCTCAACATAAGAAGGAGATGGAGCTGTTGGAATGGGTTCAGAGCAGGCTACAAAGATGATCCGAGGGCTGGAGAACCTCCCATACGAGGACAGTCTGAGGGAGCTGGGGTTGTTCAGCCTAGGGAAGAGAAGGCTCCAAGGAGACGGTATAGCAACCTTCCAGTACCTGAAGGGGCTATGAGGAAGCTGGGGAGGGACTGTTCACAAAGCCCTGTAGTGACAGGACAAGGTTGAATGGGTGTAAACTGGAGAGGGGCAGATTTAGGCTAGACATAAGGAATAATTTCTTCATCATGAGTGTGATGAGGTCCTGGTCCAGGCTGCCCAGGGAAGCTGTGGCTGCCGCATCCCTGGAGGTGTTCAAGGCCAGGTTGGATGTGGCTTTGGGCAGCCTGATGCAGTGGGAGGTGTCCCTGCCCATGGCAGGGGGTGTAACTGGATGATCTTTAAGGTCCCTTCCAACCCAGACCATTCTGTGATCCCCACATGGTAGCTGAAATGAGGTGAAAGAGGGAATTAAGATGCTCTCTTTGGCTAGAGAGCGTAGGACTTGCATAACTTGGGTCTCAAACACCAGGTATCATGAGATGGTGCTGCCTGGGGCTCTGGCACTGAGCAAAGGGCACAGGTGGGCGCGAGGGCTGTGGGAGCCAGCACTCTGTTAAGTGACAGCTCGTGGTCATCAGGGTCTCTTGACCCGCGCAGACCCTGCCAAGCGAAGACAACGGGTTTGGAGTGAAACGGGTCGGGATTAGAGGGCTCCGCCGCGGAGGGAGACGGCCAACGGTCAGGGGCGGCGGGAGGAGACAGCGTGGGGACGCACAGCGCGCGGGGTCAGGGGGCTCCGACGCCACAGCGGGGTACAGCGCGGGGTCGGGGGGTGGTGTTCGACGCGGAGGGGACAGCTCGGGGTCGGGTGTGTGTGTGTGTGTGTGTGTGTGTGTGTGTGTGGTTCGACGCGGAGGGAGACGGCGCGGGGTGAGAGGGTGAGGGGGAACCGCGGCGGAGGGAGACGGCGCGGGGTGAGGCGGTTCCGGCGGTTGGGAGGCTGAGGGCGCTGCTGGGGCTGTCGCGGGGTGTCAGTGATCGCCACTCACGTGCTTCAGCCACAGGTTGGTCTCCATGATCTGGTTGACCTCGTCCTGCAAGACAGAGCCGTGTCGGGGGAGGCGACGGCGCCGCCGTGGCCCACGGGAGCCCGGCGCGGCGGCGGGTTTACTCACCACTTTCACCAGCTGCGACATGGACACCTCGAACTGGATGATGACGGGGTCCGAGACGTTCTTGACGGGCCGGACGAACTGGTTGTAGCTCTGGAATAGCGCCTCGTACAGCCGGTGCTCGGCCTCGGAGCCGCCGCCGCCTGCGGGCACGGGCGGGGTACGCGGCACCGAACCGCCGGGGCTGGGCCGGGGGGCGTCCCGCTCACGGGCATATGGATAAATTCACCCAGATATCTTAATGTGTGTTGTATTCCTTTCCAAGGACTCATTTTAATGTGGCTATGAACTTTCCAACCGTCAAAACTCTTGAGAATTTGTAGTGGGCGCCAGTGTTTGAGACGGGGAGAGACTCCAAACGGGGCGGGGTGGGGGGGCTGTGGTATGAAAAAACACGTCTGTTCAGTGCAGAACACAAGACGTTATCATCTTCAAAGAATGAACAATGTCTGGGAAAACACTGCTTGAAAGAAAACCTCCCATGCGAGGACAGGCTGAGGGAGTTGGGAAGAGAAGGCTCCAGGGAGACTTCAAAGCGACCTTCCAGTCGGCTACAGGGCCTACAAGAAAGCTGGTGAGGGACTGTTCACAAAGGCTTGTGATAGGACAAGGGGCATGGGTATAAACTGGAGAGGGGCAGATTCAGGCTAGACATAAGGAGGAATTTCTTCACAGTGAGAGTGGTGAGGCACTAGTACAGGTTGCCCAGGGAAGCTGTGACTGCCCCATCCCTGGAGCTTTTCGAAACCAGGTTGGATGGGGCCTTGGGCAGCCTGATGCAGTGAGAAGTGTCTCTGCCCATTGCAGGGGGTGGAACTGGGTGATCTTTAAGGTCCTTTCCAATCCAAACTATACTATGACTATGCTGTCAGAGGGATGGAACATTCAATCTGACTTTAAAAAAACCCGGACAATTACTTAGATGAAACTTTAGTTTAAATAAAAAATATTCCACTTCTGGCAGCACTAACTGCTTCTTGTACCAGCAGCAGCACCCGCATACATGGGGCATGGTGGGGTGAGTGGCACTGGCAGCAGCACCCACGTGTGGGGACTCTGCTGGTGCTGCAGTGGGTGCCCCTGGGTTGTCTGAGCTGCTGAGCATCCTTGGGTGCTAGAGCAAGGCCTGAGTGGGCAGTGATCTGTCACAGCCAGCGTGTGCCCAGGCCAGGACAAGAAAGGCAATGAAAGGCAATGCTGTCATAGAGTTTTTCCAACATCTGTCTTTGCAAATGGGCTTAGTTTGGGGGAGTAACGGGAGGTGTAGAAACACCTTTCACTCACAGGCCTAAGCCCCCCAGACCTGCCAAAGCTGCAGGGTGTGCATGAGAGTAAGGGAAAAGTGTGACCCAGCAGACCAGGCCACTTGGAAGCTGCCAGAGCATTTTGCACTGTGAAGATTCTCAGGAAATCAGAACTCTGCTTTCTAGCCTGAGCCATGATTGCATGAGTATAGTGATAACAGCCTGCTTGTTAAAATATTAATCTTAAATACGTAAAAAAAATTTCATATATATTCAAATAGTTTTCAGTGTATTCAAAGAAATGTGCTGATTTCCCAATTATTATTCTAAGCAATTTTTTTTTTTGGGTTGGTGAAATCATTCAAGCCAACTCAGTAACTAAAAAAAGAATGCATTTATTCCACACTTTTTAATTGGTACCCTTTTTCTGATTATTTATTGATATTTCATATCTCTCTGACCAAGATTTCCTGGAGTAAGTACTCCCAAGTCTTTAAGCTAAACAATTTTAAAGCTAGATCTTAATAACTCACCGTTACCGTCAGTCCCAAATTGTCAGCCTTTTTATGTGCTACCAGCACTTTAATTCAATCTAGCATCCGCTGTATCTTGAGAAGTGCATTAATGTTTCTTTAATTCAGATGTTTTTGTGCTTTCCATATTTGCAGAGAGAAGGTGCACTGTTTGCAGCACATATTTAAAACTGTTTAATATTGTCAGTTTTTTGTGGTCTTCTCTACAATCTGTAAAACCGCACCTTTACATATAAGGTGCTTTCTCAGTGTTAAAATGGCTTTGTGTGTGGTGTTTGGTATCTTGAACCAGGACTACTGAACTACTTTAAAAGGAGAAATCTTAAAAAAACCAACCCCAACAGCAAACTATGTAATAAAAAGAACTGTACTAGGATTCTGTGCATTTATCCTTTAGTTTGGCGCAAGCTTCAGCACTTCTTAAAAATTATTAGCACCAAAACCACCTCCTGTTCACCTTTCAACGCCCCCCTTCACCAACAAACAATAAATAAATTGAGGATCACTCACCTTGACAGAGAAAGCAAACAGCAGCAGTTAGAAGGAGAGTGTGTGTGCTCTCCATGGTGTTATGAGTTACTGCTTGTCGACTGAGGCTGTTGAAGATGAACCTAGCTGCCAGGAGTGTGTGAGCATAGGAAGTACTGAGAGCTCCGCTCCTCCGATGCGTGAAACGCTTGGAAGCAGCAGACAGCAGGACCCTGAACGCAGTTCTGCGCAGTGAGCTCCCATTAGGTTTGCTGTGCTGCCCCCTTTCTAGCTACCCAGGCTGTCAGAGCATTGGAAACAGCAAATAAATTGCAGGCAAAATGTATGTTATTGTAGGCAAAGAGCAGTCTTCTGGTAAGGGTAATAGGCAAGAGTCCTTAAACTGGTGCATAAATGAACCTGGCAATCTGACAGCGCTGAAGATTTTCCCAGTCAGTTGCTATACAGACTCCTTCTCTATAGAAGGTTGTGCCAATCTACTAGAAGAGTAATTAATAAAAATCTTATAATGGAATTATGCTGAAAAGGATATTGACATGAGAGATGCCTGATTTAGCAGTGAACTGAGATCATGGGATTTGAATTTCCAATTATGCTGTTCATGTTGATTTTTTTTTTCCTGCTCGTGTCTTCTCTTGCAAGTGCACGTGCTAGGTGCCTGACTGTATAAAAAAGATGTGCCATTCCAAGGAGTAATTAAAGACGTGTAGAGCTGTTCATAGGATCTGTGCCCAGAATCATACATGTAGCAGCTAACTGTCTTTGGACCAATCGTGCTTTCATGGATTAGAACAGTGAAATTTGGGAAGGGAAATGAGGGCACTGGATCCCAGCTTGATCTCAGAAAACCTTTTTTAATGGGAAGGAGACGGGTGAGAATGGGGAGTTGTGTTTCAAGGTGCTTCCTTCCTCAGGTGCCCATCAGCTTCCTTGTTGAGTTACAAGTCAGGCTTTGCCCCCCAGATGAGGCAAGGCTTGTGCACACAGCAGCTGTTGTACATAGCTGATGTGGAGGGAGGAGAGAGAGAAAACATGGGATTCAACCCTCATTTTTGGAAGTGATGAGAGAAGCCCAGTGGGATAGGAGGCTGCACCCAGTAAGTGGTTCACTCCCTGCTGTTAGGGAATGATGAACAATGACCCCATATAGCACCATGTGAAGAGGTAGCACTGGGAGAAGGAGCACCAGACGGGGTTCAGCTCAGCTGCTCTTGGCACAGAGCTTGTTTATCCTGTTTGCACTGTCTCTCAGAGCATCATTCACTCCATCCCCAGACACATGCTCTTACAATAATTTCAGTAATTCTATTAGCTTGGAGGAAATAGGCTTTACTGTCTATTTGATTTTATTTCTTTTTTCCAGAGAACTCGGCAGTTTAGTCTTCTAGCTTAACCCTTTGTGGATACATTTTTTGCCTTTCCAGGGCATTGAGACTAGATGTTTTCCTTTCTGCCTTCTTGGCTTCCCTGCATAAGCAGCATTATAACTGAAGCTTTTTTGTTTGTTTGTTTCTTTTTAGTCCCAGCTAGAAACCAGCTAATACTTCAAAGATCTTATCATAACCCATGTTTCACAAAAGTCAGTGTTTAAACCTGAATAATTTGGAAACATCTGATCTGCATGGGCAGCAAAGAACCATTGCGTCAAGAGAGATGTATGTATTTTAGCTTCATTTTCCTAGTTACTGAATTCTTCAGTAGTATTTGTATGCACAGATATTTTGTTTCTGACATCACACTCTGGAGCTCCTGGTGAAATCGGTTCAGGTTTGTGGCAGGATTATCTTTATGGCTGGGGAGAGCGATGTGGTAAGAACACGTCACCATGACTGCATTGCAGAACTACATAGAAGAATAATTTGCATGGGCAGGTGGAACCTGATCTACCCAAAATCTGCAGTAACAAACTATGTAACCTTTACTGTTTAATCAACATGCGACTTGTAGAGGTGTTTTGTTAATATTAACTGTTAAGATCAAATTGTAATCAACTTGGGTGATGAATCTTTTTCCGCTTTTGTCTGTGGTATTCGTGCTCCCTCCATAAAAAGCCAACACTGCTGGTCCTTCTAGTTTGCTGTGGCTGCAGGGATGCAGCAAATAATACAAATATTCCAAATAAACTCATCTGGATGTAGGTGGTTCATGTGTGTGGTGGTGGCAGCACTTCCACGTGTTCTGATGGAAGATGGGATTGATCAGAATTAGAGTTTAGTGATGGTAGGGAGTGGGGAGGGAGACAACAAAGGCTGTTCCTCACAGTTCAGGAAGCTGGTTGCACACTACCATTGAAAAACAATTTTAGTGAAAAATACATTTTGAATGACTGCTTTTCTTTTTGATGAAAAGCATTGCTGTAAAAATAAGACCCTGAGAAGTAGAATGAACTGGGATCTGCTCATGTTCATTTTAGCCTGCAAGATGACATTTTGAACATTTCCTTTTCTCTAGAAATCTTTTATTTTTGAGAATTTGTCAAAAAATGAAAGTGGAAAACCCTACAATTCTTGGACAAGTTAAACTGGAAACAGTTCTGTGTATCATGTAGGTGGAGCTGCTGAGGCTTAGGCAAAAATAGCGTTTCCCATTTTGAAAGCACAGTTTTAGGAGGTCAGATTTTTCAACATTTTAGGATGAAATTTTCCATTCTGAAATTTGTTCTGTATTGAGTTATTTCTAGAATCTTTTTTAAAAAATACAGTAGTGGTTTCCAAGAACCTAGCTAAGGAAGAGTTTATTGCTTCACTTGTGCTTCAAAAAAGGAGTTAGTTGTATGGAGAAGTGTATGGAAAGCACCGGAGCCCATCATTTCCTGGCTAAGGAGCTCCAGTTCTGCAGGGATCTCCCTGGGGCCAGGGATGTGCCTTTTGAAAGCTTTTTCTGGGTTTGTCAAGTCTGAGGGCTGTGCTCTGCATTAGCTGCTAGCTGAGCTGCCAAATCCTTTCTAAAACTTCTCTCTCTGCTGGAGATAATTCAGCTGAAGGCTGCGGTTGGGGAGGCAAGCATTATCAGTCATTACTGCTCATAAAGATAAGGCCAGTTATGAGATCCAGTGCTGGAGACCTCATTGCAGTAGCACTTGGGCGATGTAGGGGAGGAGGAGGAGAAGAAGGGACCAGGGAAGAGGAGTAATGAGAGCAGGACAGAGCCAAAAGTGCTGTTGGTTCTGGGTGAAAAGAACACAGAGAGGAGGCTCTGCTCTGCACAGGTCTGTTGTTGGTCAGGTGGACTGGAGGGTCTGCAGCTGACTTGCAGCATCCTTGGTTGCTTGGCTGGGTGAGTCCTTCTCCCTCTGCCTTGCAGCTCATTAGAGTGTTTTAAGTCTGTGCTACCTCTTTCAGAATCACTGTTCTGCGATTTCGTGGGATTTAAAGGAGCTTCACCTTTACACTGCCCAGTGCTGGCAGCTGTTTTGGCTTCCCTCTGGCTTCTTTGTAAGCAGAAAAAGCTGCTTAGCAGCTGAGGTAGTACATGCATGTGTGCTTGTGATGTGCGCACGGCAGCTCCTGACATATCACCTGATATGGAGGAGCATCTCCCTGTATGGGTGGAGGCAACCCTCTGCTCCCATGGGGCTAGGAGGAGACCATCTCCTCTCACAGCTGTTGTTTCAGTTCTTTGCAGAGAAATTGCTCTGCTCTGTAGGTTTGGCAAGGAGAAGACATTTGAGGCGGGGAAAGCAGGTTTGACCCACTTAAACTTTACACTGCTTATCAGTCACTGTGGGAAATGGCCAGTACTGTTCGTGTTTGGGGAGATGACCAGAGCATTGCTGCCCTCTGGGAGAGGAGGATCTGGCAGCTTCCATGATCTCAGTGCACACCTGCCCTCAGTAGGGCTGTCCTACAGTCATCCTTCACCTTCTTGCTGTCTTCGGGGATGGGCACAGTTACAGTGTGTAGAGGAAGGCAAAGGGAAGGAAGGATGATAGTGTTACAACCATTCCTTCTTCTGGTCTGTGACCTAGGCAAGACGGTACTGCTGCTCACACAGCCTCATGCACCCCGTTTCTGGTCCTTTTCGTGTAGCTTTCCTAGGCTGCCGTGCACCAGGCTGTGCTGCTGTGCTCGGCCCCTGTGGCAGCAGTTCCAGTGCTCAGGGGTGAGGGGGGGTTGTGGCAGGAGGGCTGGGGAGTTCAATACATAGGCAGGGAGGGAGGGAACACAGAAACTGACAGGTGTCCCAGAGTTGCTCTGAATGGTTGGAAGGTGTAGAGATTTTCACAGAATCATAGAATAGTTAGGGTTGGAAGGGACCTTAAGGATCATCTAGTTCCAAAACCCCTGCTGTAGCTTCCTGGGAGTGGTGATCTAGGTAGATGTAGCTCAGTTTTGATGAGGGCAGGTATAGCTGGAGGTGACTTCATCTGTGGTTTGTTGAAGAACACTGGGTTAGATGCCAGCTAATCTCCTGGGACGGATCAGCCTCAAATACCTGCTACATGTAGTAGTGGATTGCAACAGTTTGCTCACCAGTCATTATTTGTGCCTATCAATGGTGGTAAAATTATGATGTGTTCTGACAGCACCCCAAGGAAAAGCTGCGGCTGATCCAGCTTGAAAAATGTCAGGAGCCCACTGCTCTTTTTGCAGGTTAGGAGCTACCTGGAACAAGATGTGGTGGGATTGTCCTTTGATGGGAGTTTAGAGCCTTGAGCTGCCCTTTGGCAAAGACTTTGAGACTGGACAGCATTGTGTGCTTTCATAGCTAGTTTGGTGAGGACTGTACTTAAATTTACATTAAACTCCCCCCTGCAAAACATGCAGGCCCATCAGTTCTCATTCTAGATGCCTTTAAGGGTTGTCTGCTCAAGATGCTTTCCTTAGTCTTATGTTCATGAATGTGTGTGTGAACCCCAGCAACACGAGCTGTTAAAGTTGTAGTAACATTTCACAGCTTAATCTGTATAAAGGAAAACTTTATGCTTTATTTATATTTCATCACTGAACAGAGTATATAAATGTTGAATTATCATATATTAATTCAGCCTGTGTTGATTTATCAGCTAAAAGAGATGACAGAACTATGTCTCTGTTACTCAGTTTGTTTTTAAATATTATACTCAAACAGCTAAACTGTAATTCCACCTGTAAAGGTCTTTAAATCAGACACAGATAGTTTTGATGCATTTGAAGGAAGTAAATGTCATAGCAATACCTTCTTTGTAATAGGGGAAATTGCAGTATTCTAGGGAAAGAAAAAGTCTTTTCCTGAAGCAATGTATGTAAAATACTTTTAAAATAGTAATCCTCGTGAGCAAGGAATCATATTGTACAGTAAATACCTTTTTCCATTAGACAGACTTCAAATAATTGAAAAAGTGACCAAGATATCACTAGAAGTACTGAACTCATTGGACAAAAATAATTGTTTTCGGTTTGTTTTGTGGTATTTTCCCCTATCACAATAAGTCAAGTTCTACTTCCTATTTCCCTACTCTAAATCTGATGTAGAGCAACTCAGTTGGCATCTTGGTGGATTTAACAGAGGGCAACTGAGAGCAAATGAGAGCCAGCATCTATGTAAGTATCAACAGTTTTAAATGAGAACTAGGGGTTCATGGCAGCAGTGTGGTTTTGAAAAAGTGGCTGCAGAAATAATCCCACAGTCCCCAGGACACAAACGAGGACAAATATCCAGAGAAACAGCCTGTCCACTACCATGGCAACATACTTCCAATCTTCGATGACCTGGAAGAAAAAGCCAATTAAATATATTAGCCATTTGTCTTGCTAGTACCTTAAAAAGGAAACAGATCTCAAGGTTCAGAGCATAAACTGACTTCAGGCTTGGAAAGGGATTTTTCTCTTACGACCATTCTGGTCAGTGGAGAAAAATCTGTCACTATTTCTTTGCTGTCTTTGATACATCGGGTACTGAGTGTGGCTGCTTGTTGGAAGCCACTCTGGAAGGATCCACAGTCTAATACAATTAAGGGTTTTTTTTCTTTTAGTTTGCAGATGCTATTAATTGTAGTGAACCGAGCTAGATGGTATTTACTGCTATTAAAGAACCTTAACTTTATCTTAATCAAGAGGTTTAATGCATATTAATACCGTTACTTTTATTAAAATCCCTTTCTGCCTTGCCCATCTTGTCTGTAACTGTTTGGGACCAGCCTTTGATTCTGTTCTCTAACTGAAATGACTATCAAGCCATCAGTGTAAAGGGGGAATATAAAATTCTTCATTTACATCACAGGAATAATTTTTTTTTCCTCTCTCATTGATTCTAGTTACACATGGGACATCCTCACCTCAATAACCTTATCGTGCTTGTCAATGATCTCGTGCCTCAAATTAAACCATTACATATTTTTCCCTCCACGCACGCTTTTAATTTTCACTGCTGCTAAAGTGAGTTGTGTGCTTCTGAAATCAGACTATAGTAAATGTACATGAACAGTTGTTATTAGACCATGGTAATGAAGGAAGACAGATGAGACTAAAATTGTGAATCTAGATGAGACTAGTACATAATATCAGAGGACTTTGTGTGAAAAGTGTTCAATTATTTTTTAATGTATAAAATACCCTTGAAAATTGTTCTTAATAACAAGGGGAAGCTTTGTCAATCCATTAGTGTGCAACACATTCTTGCAAGAATTTCTGAGCTAGTAGAAAACTTTTTTTTCTCCTCTATGAAGTCTGCTTCTGTTCAGTCATTTTCAATGTTTACAAGCTCATGTCTAATGTTAATAGCTGCTCTTCTTTATTTCTACTGACAGTAATTTCAGTTAATAGGAAACATGACCTACTCCACTACTCAGCAGCATGCTTCTCGAGGGACTTCAGCAGGATCAGAAACCAGACTTTATTTAATCTGCTTGGCTGAGGGAGGCAGAGCACAACAGGAACAGAGTACAGACAGTCTGAATGGGACCTGGGTCAGAGAGAGGGCACTGGTAGATGTAAGGATGATTTTTTTTTCCTAACCATGGGTAAGTATTGTGCCTAAGCAAAACTCTGAACAACCTGAGCTTTTCCAGTGTTATTCACAGTGCATTTATATTGTCTTTTGTGTGGTAGCACATGAGTAGGGCAAGCAAGTCGGGCAGCAGCAGCACTGCTTAAACGTATCCTGGAGAAAGTACTTGTCATAGCCAATAATGAGTCTGATTTAACTCAAACAAATGAAATGTCAGCTCTGCTGGCATTAGGATTTCAATCCTACCCATCATGTTTGCCATACATGGACAGATATCTTGGCCCAGAGAGAGTGTTTGCAAAGGCATTTTACTAAACTTTCCTACTGTGCTCAGTTAGGCAAATAAACACTTAACCTGCAGGTAGATCATTTCAGGTTAACATGGCCTGGCCATGTGTTGTATTACACTGTTACTGAATACCATACAGAAAAATATTATTTTTCTGACCTGGAACAAAATATTAATTTTTTTCCCTTGTCAAACACTACTTAAGGGTGACAGCACAGCTTTTTCAAGGGATTTTCATGACTCACTGCGCAATCAACATTCTCTCTTTGTAGAAATAGCTGTGTTACTTCCCAAGAGACTGTTGGTGTTTACAAAATTACTACTCATTTAGTTATTTTAATGGAAAAAAAAATCCTATTATAAAGTGTAGTTAGAACCTCTCTGAGATCTTTAGAGTAGCTAGGTAATCTTGGAAAGACAGGGATGACTTCTCATGTTTACTTACACTTTGGTCGTTGTCATCGCTTTTCATGTGCTCTGCTATAAAACTCACTCCATCAATTGCTTCTTGGACTTCAGGAGAAAATTTCATGCCTGTTCGTAACCTGAAATCTCGATGACTGCTGGCATTGTCAAGAGTCTCAGTGATTTTCATATCATATTTTTTGGCAGAGGCTGTACTCAAAAAATAGGTAGAGTTCTTGTAGAAATCAACTGGGTCCATACAAGGGTTCTCTGCTTTTGTCTTTTTGCAGTTGCATGGCTTTTGCCGTGGCGAATTATTTTCTGGACGCTTCATGAACAGATAGGCTGGGAGTCTTTCAAGGAAAACCAGCTTTACCCAAGGGGGCATAGTGTGAGTACTTGGAGATCGATGGTGGACATTGAGGACACAGACAGTGGTAACTATTGAGAAGGTCACTAGTACCATTGTAAACATGAGATACTTCCCAATCAGTGGAACATCTAGAGAAGTTGGAGGAACGATTTTGGAGATCAGCAGCAAGAACACAGTCAAGGCAAGCAACACAGATATGCATAAGGTCATTTTTTCACCACAGTCTGAAGGCAAGTAGAACACCAGGATAGCTAAGGATGTAATTAGCACACAGGGAATGATAAGATTGATGGTATAAAAAAGAGGTTTCCTTTTAATAATGAAGTCGTATGTCACATCAACATAATTGGGGTCCAAAGGATTTACAGTCCTTCTTCCTGGGAGTGCTACAATGTCCCATTCTCCACTTGGTGTAAAGTCGTCCATGCTTGCCATGGAAGTTTTAAGCACCATATCAATTTCTGTGTGATCATACGTCCAAGACCGGAACTTTAATGTGCAGTTTTGTTGATCAAATGGGAAATGCTTAACTTCAATCTTGCAGGCACTCTTGTAAATGGCAGGTGGCAACCAGCAAATGCTTCCATTATTCTTTACAATTGCATTTGTGTATAGCGAAACTTCATATGTGCCATCCGCACTAGTGAAATGAGAGGAGAGAAGAGGGAGAGAAAATAATAAAACAAGAAGATACTTCAAAACAGAGGAGCTCTGGCATTGTTGACCAACTAGGCCTCAGTTGTTTTGAAAGTCAAAATCTAGTAATGCTTTGATTTTGAATATCTACGTTGTAGTCATCTATATCTTGATAGGGGGATTAATGTATGCAGTTTTCCCTATCAGAATGGGTATTTGATGCAATACTTAGAAAAAATATTTTATAAAATTATTATTAAATAATAAACATGCAACTCTGTTTCATCCAAAGAACTCAAAGTATTTTGTAAATATTTATTGAAGTAATGAAGGCTTAAAACATCTCTGAAGGCTGAGTAAAAATGAGTTCCTCCAGGATGAAAATAGAGATACCTTTGATGTGTAACACAGCCACTGCTAAGAGCACACTGCAACACTACAAAATGACTTGGAGGAGGCAATAAGGATGAGCAGTGTTAGAAATGCAGGGAGAGTGTAGGCAGGGGAAATGCAATTATACGGTTTATAATTTATTGCATCACTCCACTTAACCAGAACAGACAAGCCACAGTATTCTTAGTGCCCACAAATAGTCTTGGCTTTGTATCTCCTCCAACTGCTGAACTTCCAGTAGAGTCTTCTGTGCTGTGGTGGGCCCTTTAATTCAAGAAGGTCGTTATCAGTCGGTAGTCAGTATCTTCTCTTGCCCAGTGTCTATGGGCAGACAATTCAGGGTTGTTTAACCCATGAAGTATCCTGAGGTAGAAAGTGGTCAGTTGCTGATGAACAGTCTTGAGATTTAGTGTTTCTGAGCACATTCACTGCATCTCCTCAAGTATGCTATGCAACACCTTTCAAACTCAGCCAGTCCAGCTACCAACAAAGTGAAACAGCAGGAGGGAGAAACTCTTAGCGACTGTCGGTCTTGGCAGATAAGCAAACTCAAAGGTTTGTTCCTGTGTTGATCAATTGCTTTTGTTGAAAACTGGGTAAGCCATCGTGTTAGACTGCAAAGAAGAGTCTAGGTACATCCCACCTGCCTTATTTTTGATAAGTATCTATATAAAGAAACACACTTAACTAAAGACAGTGCGTTATATGCAAAAATACCAGACTGAGCTTACATTAAGAGTAAAGGAATGAAGTTTAGCTGACTATGGTTAAGTAGCACTCTTCTTTTTGAGTGGAAATGTGCTCCTTAAGAGTTAATTAAAAGTCCAATGCATTACTTATTTGTTGGCAAGACCTCATAGAAAATAGAGCTGTTTCAGTCCTAAGGTTTTTCTAAGCAGGCAAGTGCTACATTATCCAAGCTTGGCCCATGCGGAACTGTTCACATGCTTGTTTAGCTCTGAAAAAGGCCTCATGTTGCAAACCCTGGTGCCTGGCACTAAGCTGAGAATCTTGCAGCTAATTCACCTGGGCAGTGTTACGACCAGATGCAGAAGCCAGTGGCTACAGCATGCGAGGGTCACTAGTTCATTGTCAATAGAATTGCTGTTGCTTACTAAAGAAATTGAATTTTCTTTCTCACCTCTCTGGTTTCCCCAGTTAGGTTTACCATTAATCATGTGCTGTGTAGACTTCTGGGACTGAGAACGTGTAGGCTCTTCTGGCACAGACTGCAGTGCAGGTTCTGTCTCTATACCCACTGCAGTCCTGTGCACAGGACAGGGCTGTGGGACACGGGGATGCTCTCTGTGTTTTCCTTAGCACTTGAACTGACTGATGCCTATGAAATGATGGTTCAGCTGATGATGATGAAGGAAGTTACAGGGGATTGTCTTTAATCTAAAATATTAATTTGAAGCTTTGTACTAATGTAAGACTCCAACATGGTGAGGTTAAAAAGTTGTTCCCTTACATTTAAGAAGCCTTTTAGAACTGTTTCTTTCCATTCCTTCAGGTCATTAAACGGCATAATTTAGGGAGTAAGGCAGTAAGAAGCAGAGGGAAGGGGCACAGTTTACTAGATTTGACCAGGCAGATTATGTCCTAATCCACTGGCAGAATTATTTTGTGACTAATACAGTAGTTTTAAGTATTTCATAAATCTGATTTCCAGCAGTAGGATTCTAGGGACTTAACTCAGTTATATATAAACTTCCTAGCTTTCCCATCTGTATTTGTTCATAAACCGTAATATGTTCACGAATTCATTAGTTTTCCAAGTATTATGTCTGATAGAATTCCAGATGTGTTGTCCTCTTGCAAACATGGTCACTGTACGGCTGTGCTTGTACTTAGAATTTGTGCTTTCTATATAGTCCAGTTAGATACAGATCTGCACCTCAGTTTTGAGTCACCGATCCTCTGGTGTTGTAACAGCTCACACTGAAAATATGCTCCAGATCTGCTGGAGTTTCTTTAACGAGAGCCCTGATTTAATTATATCTGAGGCCAGTACCTCAGTCAGATATACTGGATACTGGCTAAAAGTTACAAAATTCAGTTTTATAATTTTATCAGACCTCCTTCATTGGTCCTGATGCTCATTTCTTGATATGGAGTTAAAATTTGCTTCACCATCTACACAAACTACAGAAGTTTTACTTACTTATTGTAAAGCACGATGTCTGGCAACCAGATGTGTTTTGCCGGTATTCTCAGTTTATTTATTCCTTCGTAGTCAGAGGGCTTCCAAGCCAAACGGTAATCAATCCACTCCTAGGAGAAGAATTACATGGTAGTGATGGGAGTACCCAGACCAGCACTAACAAAACAATCACTACAATGCAATGAAAGCAGTTTCATTTGTGTTTTGCAGAAAAATGCCTCTCTGGGTGTGGTTACCTGGTTCAGCCAGACGTTTGTGGTCATGATCTGCTCCCGTTCATTCTGCGGGGAAAAAGAGAGGGAAGAATTTTTATTGAATAGGCAGAGTTGCTTACGTGAGGATTATTTTAACTGTGTTATGCTATTCCAGCCAGAATTAACAGACCTCTTTCTGTACAGTATTTCAATATTCTTTGCTGATATACCATGAGAGTTTGGGCTGGCTTCATGGTTTGTTTTCAGGCCATTCAGCTGCATGTCTTTAATGCAAGCAGCAGAACATTATTTAGGGTTGTGTGCATAGCACAGGCTAGATCCTGACCTTGTGTAACTTGCTGTAGCTGTATGGAAAGCAGGAGAATGATTTTTGGTTTTTGATCAGTGGAATTTTATTGGATGAAGATCCACCTGATGCCCTTTATTTCTTTTGGATAGATTGGTCTCCTTGTGGTGTCTGCATTCTGAAGTATAAAACCAGAAAATTTCATGCACAGGCCCTGCCTGCAATTATTTATGTAAATAACAGGGATATAGTACTTTTTCACAAAGAGTGCTGTGCAGGTAGTGATGAATTAAAAAGCATAGTCTAATTTAAACTTACCACACTGATGAGCTGTGCCAGGGAAACCTGCAGTTCTATAGATACCAACTGGGATGAGTTGACGGCTGGTCGAATTAACTTATTGTACCTGTCAGGACTCAGTAGGTGGTTCATTAGCTTCTCTTCAGCATCTGCTGCGGTGCTTCCTGTAAAACATCACAGAACAGAATTAGAGAAGGGAGACCAAGTAGCATGATTTAGGGATCACAGAATTTCTGTGCATCAGATCATCTTCACAAAATAATGAGGGCTTTTGATTTTCTAGAGACTTGTGTGAACAGAAGGATGTGGTGCTTGCACCAGTATCTGTTCTGCTAAAGTTGACTGTCTTTCACAGAGCGTAGTTCAAAGCAGAGAAATCGGAGCCCTTTGGGTTATTCACAGTAAAATGTGAAGCTCAAATTGAGAAATTCTTTTGGGAGTATGTTCAGAAATTGAAACTGGGAGCAAACTGCTCTCTTAATAAGAGAAGAAGAACATTTCAGTAATCCAAATACAGAGAGTCCAGCTGCGATTTCTCTCTTTGGTGTTGTAGGAGGCAGAATTGCAGGCACACGTACGAACTGGGAGACTGATCTGAGGAGAACCAGGGAATGAGCTGTGGGAGTCATAAGGGGTTTTTAATGACTGGGGGCTCTTTGGTAGCCAGTGATGCTTCTTTTTCAGAATGATAGTATTTTAAACCCTGAGGTGGTATGCAAGCCTTATTTTGTGTGGAAACAAAATCTGTATTATGGACTAGCACAAATACCGTAAATCTTAGATGACCAAAGCTGAACTTCAAAGACTGCAAAGATTAGTATCTGCAGGATGCTATCAAACAAGCCTGACCATTCTCCATGGAGCAGAACAGCTTACGGTACAGTCCCAGAGGTAACTGCATCTGTTCCCATGCTCTTGCATGTACTTTTTAAGGGCATTGCTTTTCAAATCGCTGTTTGCCACACAATAATACTGATGACTAAGGTCCTGGTGACATCCTGCCCATAGACCCAGAGAGATTCTGCTTTATTTTGAGTAATTCTGTGTTGTGCTATACAGCTGACGGCGATGGACACAGGTGTTAATGAAAATGGATTCTAGTCCAAATGATAGAATGATTCTTCCATAGGAAAGGGTGCCTAACCGAACCCTAGAAACTGCAGAAATGATGATGGTGTCTCTACAGCATGCCTGCTTCGTTATTCTTCAGAGCAGTTCCACACAGTAAAAGACACTGTCCATGCAAGTATCTTAAATTTGTGGTACATGAATTTGTTTTGGTTTTTATGTTTTAGGACATCCATGTGATCCAGAAAAATGCAGACTTCAAAAGTCCAGGGTCACGTAAGCAACCAGAGTTTGTGTGACTTCTTTCCAGGTGAACTGGGCTGAAAGTTGCTAAGGGGAACAAGTCTCTCTTGAAGCTTGATACTTCTGAGTTCCACTCAGATTAAAAAATACTATAAGAGCTTCTTGTTTGTGATCCAGTAAGAAAGAGGAGAGACATAAAAGGAAACACCATCAAACAGATTTTTCTCATCTAAGAACAACTTTTACTCAAGCTCTGAGGAAGGGCTGAGATAAACACCAGGCTTGTTTTAATTCTTTTAAGAGCAGCATATATTATGGCACTCGTAGTGTAAATTTTGTTACATATACTTAACCTTAATAGCATTCTTTGGAATGGGCTTCTCAAATACTTCTCATGCATTTGTGAAAACAAATTTGGATAAATACATGTGTGTTTGTCAGTTTGTTGTTTGATTTACACTTGCTTTGTACCTCCCAGCAAGTCATTATAAAAGCCTTGGTTCCATGAGATATTTTGATATTACTTATCAAATAGTAATAGTACTTCTCTAGCTTATCAATCTAGAGCTGTGCATCTCCTTGCAAAGCTCCAGATCCCACTTTTTCTTGTGCATTGCAATCAAGATAGAGCTAAATTTGTTGTGAAGAAAATGGGGCCACTCTCTAGGAATGTATCATTCAGCGTTTATAGGGTTAGATGAGAAACCTTGTGGTAGCTAAAGAGAGATTCTTGGTTAAAGTGATTTTATTGTGATGTGTGGATTTTAGTTTGTTTCTGTGTTTAACAAACATTCCTGCTGTTGCATATGTAAGTGACATAAGCAGATGTCTGTAATTCAAATATAAGTAACTTGTCATTTGATTTTCTTCATACAGCGGTCATTCTTGTTTGCATGAATTCTTGTTTGAATTGTTAACTATGTTTTCATTGTGTTGCCATCTTTTTACTGTAAATATTCTAGCATATGGTGTGTTTGCCAGTCACTAAGCAAGAAGCAGAAACTGCATAATATTTACAGAAAGCTAATTCTGAATATGTAATAAATGTATTCTCTGAAACCTGGTTTTAACAGAGTCATCTGATCTGAAAATCAGAACATACTGTGGGGTCTGCATGTCTGATGAGAACAACTCAGGTTTCCAAGCACTGGCTCTGCCGATAAACTTGACACAGATGAATGACAGGCCACAACTTAATTATGAAAAAAGGTCTGTTAACTAATGAGTCCCTTTAAGAAAGGAATATGCTTTCTTAAGCAAGGGGCTTCTGTAATGTATAATTCTTTATAAAACTGCCATCCTATCCCAACCTTTACGGAGTGCTCACTCTTCTCACTTCATGTATCATGTACCACTAGATGTCAGCAATGCATTGCCCTAAACGGTGCTATAGCCAATCTCTGTAAATAATATGTAAAAAGGAGCGATTCTTGTATAATTTTTATGATCTATTTCCCATTACCAGTGGATGTATTAACCAGATGGCACCTAACGAGGACAAAATTACCAGGTGTCTAAGGTCATGTCTATATGCAGTTCATGGTGTCAGTAGCTGTACATTTGAAACTCCTCTTTTTCCTCTCGGAGTTGGAAGTGCACAGGGTTTTTTTTTTTTCCAAACAGGAGTAATCACCAGAAATGTCCCATAGGGTAGAGATACTTTTAGACAAGACATGCTTTTATTCTTTAATAGAAATGATGAAACAGTCCTAGGCTAGGGGTGGAGTATATTTGTGTACTCAAAGCAGTAATAGAGAAAACATACTGGGGTGGATCCTGAGCTTAGGAGATTGTTTTAGCCTCATAAACATCCTACACATATGGTCCATGCCAAGGAGAGAAAATTGCCACATAACTTGCTGTACACATTCTGCTTCAAGTTTGTTTTCTCTGTGGGAGCATGGCCATTAAAAATGCTTCAGGATGCTTCCAATTCCATAGTAAAAGAAATAAAAACATAGACTTCATTAACTTCCCTGTACAAACTTTCCTTCTTACATGGCCTGAATTCAGTATATAAAATGAAGTAACTAATCCTGTGTTATGTTGTTTATTTTTAGTGTAATGACAAATATGTTGGAATGATTTCCACGCAGCAGAATAAGGAACAATGTTGACAAATACAGGCAAGTGCGCTGTTATCGCTGTTTAAATTGCAAAGTTTAACCTAAGTCATGTCCCCCCTGTTTCCCTGTTTAAGTTATTTCAGTAAATATTGAAACAGTATTTGTTTAGAAACCATAAATTGTAATATGTGTTCCTCTCTCACAAATAACTTATATGGACAATGGTAACAAACCAAATTCCCATCTGTAATTAGTAAGAAGCAAGCAAGATGCAGCAATAATACAATCACATTGTCTTATCTGAAATTACTTCTTGGTGTTGTTACTTCATGGTTGCTACTTCTCAGTAAAAAGATTTCTATAACCTCTTAGAAAAATACATTCTAATTTGGAACTCTTGTTGTTCCAGTGGAAAGAGTGCTGAATTTTAAAGACTATTTTAATTTCTACACTGGATTTAATGCAAATAAAAAGGAAATACTAATGGGTTTTTAAGTGTGTAATCTAAGAATCTAAATAAGGCCTTCACTCTTCATTTGTTACAAAGCAGATGTTTTCTAAATTTGCCTTTCAGTGACTGAAAAAACAAAACAACTGTGGGATGAATAGGTTATTATGGGAGAGATGTGGGTTTTGTCTCTGTTCCATTTCAGCCAGTTTCAGTCTGAACACGTGTGCAGAAGCTCCCATGGTAAATGCACTATTTCATGCTGCTGTCGGGCTGTGCGCCTTGCGTTGCTTAAAATGCATGTGAGAAATCCTGGCAGCCTGAAGAAAATATTCTTAATGCATGTTTGTGGATTTTTTTAAACATTTATTTACCTATTTCAACTTAATTTATTTACATACTAATAAAACAATTAGAAAGTATGAACTTTTTAAAATATATGAACTTGAGCCAATAAATGTAGAGGGATGTGATCTGTCTTATTTACAGTTCATGTCATGGTTCATTTTTTATTTTTTCACTCACAGCACAATACTGGTTTTTCCCATTACAGATGATACTGGGAGCATCTAAAGGGATATTATTTAGTGATTATTATTGTCATCTCCTACTGTTCTGTCGTCTTATGTCCACCTTACTGTCTGTCCATATACATCTTAATGCATTTGCTGATGCCAAACAAGCCAGAAACAACACTAAAATATTCGGTTTCATGCATCCTCTTAAAGTCTGCAACCTACTGAGGTGATAGGTACAAATTGTCTGAGAGCTTATATCACAGTGTCTCCTCATAGCCCCGAAAGCTATCTCTGTTCTGCAAACCGTATCCGAAAGAAAAGGTCACTTACCGTTAAAATAAAGGGAGCCCATTACAAAGAGAAAGAGGGTGTACGTATTCCTCATGGCAATAACAAGAAGTGAATTACTGTTCTTCAGTTAAGACAGCTGGCAGTAGGCTCTGTTGTCAGGGATGCACAAGGAAGAGACGTAAAAGCAAACCTGAATCTTGGAGGTATTAAATGCCTGGAAAGAAACAGACAGTAGGACCTGGCAGAAGCATTCTGCAAAGTGGAGTTTTCATGAGCATAGAGATCCCTCCCCCTTTGCAGCTGTTTAAAGAGCTTTGTGAAGAGGAAAGGCACATAAGAAGAGAGATCATAATGTGATAACGTTGAATAAGAGGAAATCAAAGAACAGGCTAAGGAACGTGATCTGTAAAACACAACTGCTGGATTTTTGCTACTAGATAACACTTAGAAGGCTTTATGGCTACAAGTGCAATGGGTGGGAAGAGCTGGATATAAAGACATGTGAATAAATTATAGCCCTAACAGAGGGTCATTTTCTGTGTCAAAAGAAAATGTTGATTGTCTATTGCCAACCCTTTTGCACTCCAAGACCCACAGATGTGATCTCTCTGAACTGGAACTCCAAAAGGCTTCTTGGGAGCAGCAGGAGAGGAACAGACAATTTGTTGTCATTACCGTTTGACATGATTTTAAAAAGAAGGCTAAAGCAGCCTGTTGAGAAGTAGTGATAGCTATAAAGACACACCAGAGGAACATTAGAGAAATTCTGTGGAAGTCATCTTTTACAACTGACAGGTTCAGCAGACTTTGGAGTATCATGTGGTTTTGGGACTTGCCATGGGAAGAGTTGCGTAGAAGGAAGGGAAAAGATGATGTTACATGTCCTTTACAAGCACTATAGGACAGGCCAGAGTCCCTGGATGGAAAAGTTCCATATCAAGCTTCATCTCTGCTTCAGGTGGCCACAAGATGAAGTTCTGCTCTTGTCTCATCTCCTAGCAGCCTAACACCATTGGCTGGGTTGGAAGCATTCCTGATTTACCAGCATAACATACCAGACTTATGTATCTGGCACAGTTGCCACCTGGCTGGGGTTATTTGGAGGTGGTCACCTGCTGCTGGTTTTAGGCAAGGTCTCAGTGTAGTGCTGAACAATTCATTGTCTTCTCTCTAAGTGTTTTACCCACCTTCTTTTTCACTGAATAGGCTAGTATGTTTTAACCTTATTGTCTTTAAAGGAGCTGCTCTCAGTGGTAGCCCAATACATAAAGAGATTCCACTCAAATTTTTGGTAATTGTACTATCTGTAATCTATGTAACTCCTCTAACCTGTCTATTGATTATTTTTGGCTCATTTCTTTAGGGTAGGAGGATGAATTCAATGAGACAAATAGAAAACCACTCACTCCATGGACTTCTACTTGGATAAGACAAGCTGTAACAAATCAACTTTGATGAAGTGACTTGTGTTGTTACCTTCCCTTACTCTGAAAATTCAAGGTACGTCAACTGTACCAGCTAATCCACTGAGGATCCCCACTGTTTCTTTAAAAAACTCACGGCCTTCTGTCACGAGAAGGATGGCTTGAATGGTCTCACCTCTCTTCACCTGCAAACTCAAACAATTTTGTTTAATATATTTTTAATATAACACCCTCAGTCAAAAATCTCTCATGTATTTTAGTGTTTTTAACTTTAAAATATATAAAACTTTGACTTCTTATAACTACTAAACTTTTACATATATACATATGATCACTTTGTTTAAAGGTCTCTTTATTGCATCCAGCCCTGTTCAATGTCTTTATCGATGACCTGGATGAAGGCATCAAGTGCACGCTTAGCAAGTTTGCAGATGACACTAAGCTGGATGGAAGCGTGGATCTGCTGGAGGGTAGGGAGGCTCTGCAAAGGGATCTGAACAGGCTGGACTGCTGGGCTGAGTCCAATGGCATGAGGTTTAACACGGCCAAATGCCGGGTCCTGCACTTGGGGCACAACAACCCTGTGCAGCTACAG
>WAAB01014278.1:392234-445484 GCA_013389865.1 Piaya cayana | reverse complement strand
CTGAGGGGAGACCTCATTGCTCTCTACAACTACCTGAGGGGAGGTTGTAGAGAGGAGGGAACTGGGCTCTTCTCCCAAGTGACAGGGGACAGGACAAGAGGGAATGGCCTCAAGCTCCTCCAGGGGAGATTTGGGCTGGACATTAGGAAAAAAATTTTCATTGAAAGGGTCATTGGGCACTGGAACATGCTGCCCAGGGAGGTGGTTGATTCACCTTCCCTGGAGGTGTTTAAGGGATGCGTGGATGAGGTGCTAAGGGGCATGGGTTAGTGTTTGATAGGAATGGTTGGACCTGATGATCGGGTGGGTCTCTTCCAACCTGATTATTCCATGATTCTATGATTCTAATGCTATGCAAGCATCTCAGATCATAAAAAGTCCTGTGGCCTATGTAGGAATTGATGACTGACTATTTCTGTATACTTAAACAAATTTTTACAGCACACTGTTGTTTTACTGTTAGCCACACCAACATACATGTGCTGATATCACAGATCCTCTGTTCTAGCTCCTGCCTGATATTTTAAGTCTTTTTTGTGCTTTCATTACTTACTTTTCCCTTTTATTTGCTGTTAGCTACAGTGGATTTAAATTGGGGTTATTTAGCCTGGAGAAGAGAAAGCTCTGGGCTTATAGGAGAAAGACAGACATTTTAATAGGGCCTTTAAAGAAACCCCATTATCCCTTGTCCGATTCCTAATAACCAAAACGATACAAACAAATGAGTCTGTAGCAGTGGATGTGGTTCCAGATATCATTGTCAGAATATGAATGATTATGTATCTGCTCTGGAATATGTTTGATGCAGACAAAGTCACTCCTGGAAAACCAGCGCTTTCCTTTTCTCTTTACTTTTTGAAAGTCATCTCCATATGCTTTGTGAGCTAGCAGGTGGGTTACATTTGTACAGTATTTTAAAGCCTCTGACAGTCGCCAATTATCATCAACATGTTTAAATTCTGAACTGTGCAAGTGTAGCAAGTCTACAGAGTTTTTCAGAGCACCACAGAAGCAGCAGCTGAGGGTAGTCATGCTGCTCTGGAGCTGATGCTTTTATTTTTATCGGTCTCTTTTGCTTCCTCTTACATGCTTTGAGGTTTGTTTCAGGGTAGCCTGTTGACTGGAAAATAGTCTTATATTCATTGACAGCTTTGTAAATTAAGCCTTAGCCACTCCTGCAATGCCTGCAGTTTGCATGAAATTAATAAAAGGGGGCAAAATATGTGCGTGCTTAAGAACACATCTTCGTCAATACCAGTGTTCCAGTGTAAACATTTTTGTATGCTCTTACTTTATAAAGTAAAAACTTTAAGTGGGAACTCCACAAGTAGGAAACACTATTTCTTACGTTTATCTACCTTGCTGCATTATCCCCAGGAAAGCTGGGGAGGGGCTCTTTGACAGGGAGTGCAGGGATGGGACAAGGGGGAACACTTTTAAGCAGAAAGAATGGAGATTTAGATTAGATATTAAGATGAAATTCTTTATTGTGAAGGTGGGGAGGCCCTGGCACAGGTTGGCCAGAGAAGTTTTGGCAGCCCCATCCCTGGAGGTGTTCAAGGCCAGGTTGGATGGGCTTTGAGCAACCTGATCCAGTGGGAGGTGTCTCTGCCCATCACAGGGGAGTTTGGAACTGGGTGATCTTTGATGTCCGTTCTAACCCAAACCATTGTATGATTCTAGCTAAGAAACTGTGTTTCCTTGCCTGCCAAATCACTGCCCGGTTTCCAGTTTTGTTGTAATGACAGTATGTGTTACATCCCTTGGTAAAAGTCCAGTTAGAAGTGTTTAGTGTTTACAATACATTTTCTAGATTCAGTAGAATTGGCCCTTTTGGTCCTAATTGCTTTATTCTGCTTTATCAAACTGAACCTAAGGGTCAGATAGTAAGGCTTTATATCTACCTTTTTTGATATTTATACCTTTCTACTGAAACATCTGGAATGTCCTTCAGGAAATCCCACAGCAAGCAACTACTTACTGTGGGTGCCAAAAATTATCAAATGAATAACATTACTTTGAAATAAAACAGTACAATCTTGAGTAAAGCCTGCAGAGATTATGCAGTCTATGCTAAGGCAAATATGCATTCAACTATGCAGATTGAAATTTTAATACCATTTACTACTGCTGTGTTTTCTGCTGTAACTGGTAAGCTGCTGAGAAAAGCTCCACTATCTACTAAAACTAGATGCTATAAATAAATCATACATGATATTTTCAAGCTGTTTGTGGAATTTAATGCTGCACCTGCAGATCTTGCTCAGACTGTAGTACATTGAGAGGTATCTATGAGGTTGGAAAATCTTATACTGAACAGAGCCGTATGAGAAGGATTGTAGTATTTTTGGCAGTAAAATGATTTTTCTTCTCAAGACACCTCTATACACTGCAGGATGCTAACAGAAATAGATAAGTTTCTGGTGCATACACGGTCATCTGGAAAACCAAGAAGTGCTCTGGTGCAGACCACATGTCACAGCAGAACTGTGAAGCATTTAACTTGTTTTCTAACCATCACTCTTCTTCACCGAGGTAGACCTGCATATTGCTGCCTCCTTCCTTGCTTTTGCTGTGTTGGGCCTATGCCAGGCTAGGAATGGCTGTTCTGAATGCTGGGGGCTTTTAGGATGGACATTGGCATGTGTGAGTTATTCGTCTGTCACTGAGATAACTTGCATGCCAGAAAAAAATACAAGCCCATAACTGTTTGTGGCAGTGTCCAAAGGTTTCTCTCTCATACCCATGGTGGAGGGAATCAGAACATCCATTTCCCTTCAAATGGAGGAGGAAGAGAACAGTGAATGACAATTGTACTATTTGAGATGGACCTTTTTATTTGGGACTGCTGCTTTTCAAAATGAGCAAATTGCAAAAGTGCAGGAAAAAAAATGAGGTCTTTAGGATACAAGACTGAGAGCCAAAACACATGGGCTTTGTTCTCAGCTCTGTCATGAGTCTCTAGGGCTGCATTTAGAATAAATACCATCCCTGCTTAGCACTCCAGTTTCCCCAGGTGTAAAGCAAAGATAAGGATTTGCAAAGAATTAATAAATGTTTGTAAAGGTCTTGGATGGCAAGGAATAAAAAAGAATCACGAGAACAAAAAAAGCCCTGTATTACTGTGGCTTACACACTTAAGCTTCTGATACTTGAAGGGGTTTTTTATTGGTTCTTTAACAAGTAAATGAAATGGATATGGACTTTGTCATGAAGCTAACCTGGCAATACTGCTTCATTGCGACTAATAATCATTAATGTCCTTTTAACTTTGTAATCCCCCCTTTTTTTTTCTTCTTCTTCTTAAAGACAAAGATGTGGATGTGGCTAGAATGAAGCATACAACCTGAGCATTGACCTGCATAATCATTACCTCAAAGTGGGGGCCATTAAAATCACATTAAGGGTTCGCAGAAGCCCACTGAGGAGTTGAAGACTGAACTTCTAGTTTTCAAGCTTCTGCAGTTTTAAAGTGCCTAGAGTCTCAGTAAGGTGCAGGAGGTTGTTAGTGAGATTTTGATTTTATTTGCTTTGAGGGGACATAATGGAAAATAAAATCTAGTTTCAGGTTTAACAGTTTTGCTGGAGATTGGCTTTATGTCTGCTATCAATTCGAGCTGGATCCCTCTTTGGAGTCAGCTTTAGCCCAGCAGAAAGCCCAGACTTGTGGCTCTCCTGCAAGACAGTCCAGTGTGGAGTTCTTTGGATTCCTGTAACCTTCTGGTGATCACACTGAGTAATGAGAACAAATATGAAGTCTCCATAGGCTTAGATAGGAGAGCAGGCAGGGCTGCTACTTCTGCCTCCTGGCAGATGTGAAACTGCAAGTGCAGACGGGATTGGTTCTGATAAGAATCAAATAGGCAAGCCCAGAACAGTTGTCTGCAGAAGCATGGAAATTCAAAGTAAAAGCTCTTTGGTCCTGTTTTTGGTGGAACAGAGCTGAATCCTTACTGTGATTTTAATGTCAGAGGCACTGACAATGCTGACTCTTGCTTAGAAAGTATTTAATGTGTAACATGGATATATTTAATCTCTCTCAACTCCTTAAAAACTAAATGCAATGGAACATTGCCAGGACAGATGGACAGGTTCTGTAAATATGGGATTGCAATAAGCATAATGTCTTCAATGTAAGTAACTTCCTTCAAGGTCACTTGAAAGATATTTGGGTACAAGTCGGATCTGTTCCTGCTATGGTGCAGAGAGAAATGGAAGTGAAAACACTGGAGGAAAATGTCACACAGGTGGAGACACAGGCACAGCCTTAACTTTTGCCTAGAGAGAGGCTCCAAACTTAATAAGTATTAATTTGGGGCTTTTATACCCACCTAGCCTCGGAAGTAGCAGGCAGTGGGAAGCTCTACTGATGCTAATAAACATACTTAAATTCAAACAAGGAAACAGCAGATGGCAACCGAGAGCTTGACTTCTAGTGCAGGCAGTGCAGTGATAAAATGAGAATAATAAGATATTATGCAGGATAATGAAGTCATTCCATGGGTTTGCATTTATCAAGTAATTATTTGTATATCAAGTAACAAAAAATGTATAGAGCCATATGCCTGACAACTTGGGGGTTTTTTTCCTGATTATATCACTTTTTCTAGAAAAGATACCTCCTGCAGACCTTCCCTCACACAGAACTTGTGAACCTGTCTCAAACATGTAACCTCTAGTATTTCCTCTGCCCTTCTTTTAACCTCAAAGGAAAACTAAAAGAACAAGAAACAGTTTATAAAACACTTAAAAGGACATTGTATATTCATTTTTTTCCAAGCCAAAAATATTACTCCCTAGTTTGCTAGACAAAACCCTATTATCTCAGTATTGCACATCAGTATGTATTCAAATATTTAATCTAAAGAAAGGCACTTCTATTGGGGTTTTTTTGTAGTTTAGAGCAAGAATCCAAACTTGAATTTTGACTTTTGAGTACTGGAAGCTTTTGAAGCTCCATCAGTGTCCCAAATTGAGGGGTTTTTTTTCATTTGCCTTACCCTGCACACCCTGCTAAAATTTGTTATTTCCAAATCAAAGGAAATAGTTCCTTCTGTCTCTTCACATTTGATTTTTGTAAGCTCCTGTAATGCCTCCGGTTCTATCATCTGCACTGTGTGGAAAGCAGTAATTTGTGCTGACATCATCTAACTGCCCTGAAGAAAAAATATGTTGCATATCACCATGGAAAGGGAGAAATTTATCTATAATTTAGGTCAATAATGGGGTTTAATTCACAAAGCATTATAGCACCTCATATACTGACAGAGTCTACTATCATTAGCGATGTCTTGGGAAGCTGTTCTGTAGATATAATCAGTTATGACTGAAAGAAAATCGTTATGAGGACCTCAGTTTTGTAACCACTTCTGGGGTTTATTATCCTTTGTGACAGTTGTGCTTATGAAAACTCAGGAGTCGTTGTTTTCCCAAGCAAGAAGACCCACACAAATTATTGACATTATAGGGTGTGTGGGTGTGGTTGTAGTGAGGTGCTGATGCTGAGCAGCAGGTAAGCTCCTCTCCAGCAGCAAGCCAGTGTGACAGCCTGGATTGGATCAATATTAGTAGTTCTTTAACCTGCCAGGCCTGTGCTGATGACCCTGCCTTTACCACATCACCTTACTACCACAGACTGCTGCAATGGTCAGGGGACACCCACTTATTGTCCGTTTCTAGGTCCATGTAATGTCCCAAAGCTACACACAGAGCTCACCCCAGGAGCTCTAACCAGCAGCATCTGTGACATTATCTTTATCTTCCACCTGCACCTTATTGTATCTGCATTTTTTTCCCCATTGTGTAGTTATCACAGTCCTTTTGTGGCTACATGGCTGTCCGGGTGCTGTGTGTATCCAGAGGAAGAATGCTTGGGCTGGGTTTCAGTGTGAATTTGCTTAATGTGGCCCTGAGAAAATGCACAAAGTTTGGATCACTAGATCTGAAACTTCAGATGGAAAGTGTAGAATGCAGTCTCCTCGGTGTACTGCCGAGAGCTCTGTTCTACAGCTGTGCTCTCCTCCTCTCTCAGCTGCTGCTAGAAGAGTACCAGAAAGGCAGCTTTTCCCATGAGTTCTGCAACATCTCTCCACTCTGGGATATATTTCAAGTTGGAGATTTTGGTATTTGGAGCAGGACATGAGGATTTTTCCATATGTATTGTGTATCTGTTTCTTGCGTATAGTACATTTCACATGTCTGATTCCTGGCTTTGCTGTGCTGTATACAATAACAGTACAACTGGCTTCTAAAAGTGCTACGAGATGATGGATGTTTTGCTTAGGCTGGATTACAAAATAGCCATATGTCTTCGGGAACAGGCCACCTCTTCCCTGCTGCCAGAGCCTTGTGCAAGCTGAGTGAGTAACAACATGCTTTGATTAGGCTTTTTAGTCCTGAAAAACAGAGCTGTTCAAGCTCAGGATGGCTGTTATATCTTGTTGCGAGATCCTGAGTCCACTAATTGTCATCCAGTATAGAGCTAATGATACCTGCTGGCCTTGACTCTGTTAGTCAACACAGTGGCTTTTACTCTAAGGCTTTTCCTTCTACTGGAGGTGATGACTCCCTGTTTAATACTAACACAGCACATATGGGGCATAGATGCCAATGTACTTTGCTAGGCAATTGAAGTACCACTAGCCCTGTTTTGTAGATCAGGAAACAAAGTAAAATTAAACTTCCACTTCTTAAGACTAAAGATGATGAAGAATAACCACATAACTTTAAGTAGCAGGCTTCTGATGGATAATTAAATTGTTAGAAGTTTGTATCTTATTTCTAAGTTTCAACCACTGCCCATTTTTATGTCCTTGTCAAAGTTCCTTTCACACTCTGAAAACTCTCCTGTTTGTTGAGTTTTAGACTCTTAACCTTCTTTTGGATGAGTGAAACAGATTAGGTTGCTCAGTGTCTCATTAATAAACACGTTCTTTTCACAGACCATAAATCATTCTTGAAGCTCTTTGTATAATTTGTCAAGGAGCTCATAGCTCTTCTGTCTGCAGTGTTGGATAGTGGTGTCACTACATGTTCAATGGATTACTTCCTTATGAATTTTATTTGATGTTTACTTGTTTATTAAAGCATCACCTTTGCTCTTTCAGTCACTGTTTGGTAGTGCAGCCTTTATGTCCTGGGATGTTTTCTTCAGCTAGCACAGATCTAGTGTAGTTTATCATGTTCCATGACATATAAGGTAATATATTGCCTCCAGTTTAAGAAAACGTGTTTCTATTTGAAGGGATGAAGTATCTGTGTCAGTAGACAATTGCATCTGATTTAGCAAGTGATAGATCTGATTCACTGGGTCATTTCTTTGCTTGGTAAGTAGTACATCCAAGGTAATTAACAAAGTATCTGGCTTAGTGCATGGTCTGGTTTGTTATCCTGAATAATTAACTTGAGTGTATGCATGAGATTAAGCTCTAGCTGTCCATAAAATCTCTGTCAAGTTGGTTTTGTGACATGCCTGTCCCAATTTGTGGTCAAACACAATAGTTCTCCTGTTGTCACATAAAATACAGCAGCAGTCGCTCTGAATGTAAACATGATCTAAATATAAACATATAATACATTTGCTTGTTGGTAAAGATGGTGTATTTTTAGAATTTAACTGGACCCTTACAATTTCTTATATGTAATTGAGAGTCTCCAGAGACTACTGTGCATTGGATAGTCAAAAATCTATTTCGAATTCTACCCAGTGCAATTTACACTTCCATCTGCTTATTTGTGGCACTCTGAAGCATACCAGCATGAGAGAGAACAAAAGCAATCCCATTTTGACTAGGCTGGAACCATGTCTGTGGTTCTCTTGTTGCAGTAGATTTGAGGCAGTAGATATAATTGATTTAGGGAGATTGACACAAAACTAGAAAGATCAGGCCAGATTCAATGCTGAAATAATTTCTTACAAATTTTCTTGCTCAAAATTTTAAAGAAGATTTTTTTTGTTATGATGCTGAACAAAATGCTTCTATTCTGTATAGGTTGTAAACATCAGTCACTGAACTGGAGATATTCTGGGGTGAAATACTTCCAGTCTCTAATGGCCAGTGCTTTGCTTTCCCAGAGCTTTTGAAATACTCATAGTCCTCTTTTCCCAATTCCTCTACTTTAAATGGCCACTTTCTTATCCCGAGAGCAGGAAACCTGCCTGGTTCAAAGCACATGCAGTCATTTAAAATTCAGAGCTAGACTGGGTATTTCTACCTGCTTCTACCTTGTGTCATACAGACGTGCCCTGAGTCATTATGATTTACATGACAGTTTTTTTCTGTCTAATTGCTATTTTGTTGAGGTTCTAGTTAACTTCTAAGTGTGATGAATTTCTGTAATAACCATCAGTGAGTGGTTCTTTTGTACTTGGAGACAGTGAAATTTAGACAGATGCTGAATGTGAGCATCTGAGAGAAAGGTGAATCCTTTGGACAAATTACTACATGTATCCTCTCAGCTGTCCTGGTGACCTGAGTGCCTTTACTCCTTGTGCTTCTAGGAGGTGAAGTGCTTGGTCTGCTGTCATTGAAATACAGAGCTAAAACAATCTTAGAATGCAAGGTGAAAGGAGTTGGAAATCAAGGTGCTGAAAATCAGTTTCTCCAGGGATCAGTTACACTGGCTGAAAAAGAGGAGAAACTTTCCAGAGAGCTTATAATGCTTGATTTCTTTATAAAGCCTAGATGTGTCAGGATAAAGAATTTAAAATGTCTTCAATATAAATATTTCAAAAAGAAAATGGAGCAAAAGACACTTAATCTGAATTTTCTCAACCATTTTACATATGAGAGTTTTAAGCATTCCCTAAAGAATATTTTTGTGTCAGTAAAGACATACATACCACAGAAAATGGTAGTGCTGTACTATTGATTTATCACTAGCTATTTTCTTCTCCTTTTTATGGTTTTGGAAAGAGGAGGAAACCTATCTTCCTTAATCAGTGATCAGGTGCAGTAAGTTTCAGCACATTGGCTGATGAATATGATGTGCAGGCATGTGTGCAGCTCCGATTTACATGAAGGGAAGGGAGAGAGCAATGAGGTCTCCTCTCAGCCTCCTCTTCTCCAGGAGGTTAGACTGACCTCATAGAAGTTGCATTTTAATTCTTTCTCTGTGTTATCTCCCTTGTCGTTTCCCTTTGCTCCTTCCACCCCCCTCTTCCCTTTTCTCTTCCCAATTTAATGCCTGTGTAGGTCCTAAATTTAGTCCCCATAGATAATGCAGCAAGCTCATTGCTGTATTTTATTGCTAAATTACTCCTATTGTTCGTTCTTTGTCATTGTCGTGTATGGCAAATGTAAAAAAGGAAAACTCTCAGAAAATAAGAATGTAAGTCTGCCAGAATTGCCAAATAATTCATAAGCAAGGTATGCCTGTGACCACTAAGAGTTTGCATTTTATTATGCATTCAATATCAAGTACTTGGTACCCCTTTTTCATGACCAATTAATGTGAACTATAGTTATACAGGCCGATTCATGTGCTTTAGTCACCCAGGATATTTTGTTGCTTTAAAAATACTTCTAAAAATTGCTTTAGTCATGTCTGCTTCAGGCTAGGTTTATGCAAAAGATACTTTGCTATTTTCAGCAACTGGAATATCAAGGCAATGAGGTAAAGACCAAGATATTTTGAATTTGAGGAGAATGGAAATTCTACCCCCTAAACCCAATGGGCTTATTGCTAGTTGGGCAGAAGGCTTTGCCATCCTTTCAAAACCTCTTTTGTCATTGTGATTTTTTAATTTTTTTTTTTACTTTTTAGCAGAAAATTCACAAATGCAGGTGGAAGGATAAAATACCAAATCCAAATGCTGGACAGTATACCGTTTAAATATGATATTTTCAGATGCCTGCTCTGGTAAAGGCCAATTATTTTACTCTATGAGATTGAGTCAAACTGGCAGAAAAGTAGGAGAATGAATTCTACTAAGGTGAAAATACCTAGTGGGTTACAGTATGCAGACCAGGCAAAGTGCATCCACAGCTTCTCAGTTTTCACACAGTCAGTCTCTCCTTTAGATTAATTAGCACCACACACTGTTTGGGCTGTAATCCTCAACTGACCTCTACAGAAATTCAAAGTGAGGTTAATTTCTTTTCTCCATCAGGCATTTGTCAGTTTATTACCAGTGTAGCTTGATAAAGGACTTGTGACAATTGCAATACTGACCACTCCCTAGAAATGCAGAAGTGACTTGCCCAAGAGTTGCACAGCGTGCCAGTGACTGTACGAAGAGTGTGCTGCCCATGGCTCCAGTTAAAACCGTGTCATCCTGCTTGTCTTTCTCGCCTCACAGAAGGAGCATACAAGGCAGGCTCTCTGTTTTGTGCATGGTTGGGTTTGTTCCTGCTGTGTTTGGGAAAGAGATTTTGTGTTGCACTGTTGTTGTTCCTTTGAAGCCTTCTGATGCTCTACAGAAAAAAAAAAAAAGAAAATTAAATGGAGGGGAAAAAGCTTTCTGTCAGCGCTGCTTGTAGTGTTGCAGGAGAGGATGATTACTTCTCTCCTTGTGACCTCACCATCGTCACCTCTGAATGCAAACATTTTGACAAATGTTTATTGATTTCAGACCTAGGAAGCCTGGGAAAGGAGGAAGGTTTAGGCTCTACTCCTTTCTCCTGTGCTTGAAAGGCTTGTGTAACTGGGTACAGCAGGGTCTGTGTTCCTACTGAAATCTCCTTCCAAGTCTACAGCAGTGGCATTTAGTGTCTTGAGGCCCAGGCTGTCTCCTTTGCAGGCAGGCCTGCAGAAAAAAATCTAGGCAAGGCCATCATTTTATTTATCTAGATCAGTAAAAATGGGTGTGTTGAAGCCTGCCTTGCTGGGTTTGTCATCGCATGCAAGTATTTTGGTATCTTTAACAGCCAGTGGGGTCATCAGGAAGCATGGAAAAGCACATGACTTTGTTGTGTACAAAGGAGGGAAGGTGACTGGGGAAGTGGTTTTGGTTGTATTTAGGTTGGTTTTGGTAAGGTCTAGGTAAACACAGAATTACAGCTGAAAATAAAACTACCCCATCCTTTCCCTAGAAGCTTGGCTAGATTCTGGAGATACTACAGGCAGGCTGGAGAGAAATGGCATTTCTTCCTCCTGCCTGACCATGACTTCACTCAAAACCAGCGTGGTTAAGTTGGGAGAATTCTGGGATGCTGGCTTTATGCAGCAGATGCTATGGAAGGCACATAGTGCTGGGTGGATTGTTTTCTCTAACCAGTGTGTATGTTGAGTGCTAGGCTAAATCCTTTTTGGATTAGGTAGGTGAGAGAAAGAGTGACTATTTATAGAGGTCATTTTCTTTCCATGCCCCTGATTTTTGTGTGCCTATGATTTTGCTCTGATCTAGAATCAGCCTGTTTGCCACATTTGATCTTTTCAATCTATTCCAATTATAAGGATTTGAAGTAGCATCCAAAAAAAGTGCTGATTCCCTCAGGATGGCACTCAGCAGTCAGCGCAGGACTCTATCACAGCTCTGCCTGCCAATGTGCTGCATGCTATTTATATCTCTCCTTATCTCTCCCAAGTTCTGTCTGGAGAAGAAGCCCAGCAGGCTGGGGTCTGCAGAGAGATGAGCCCTGGAACTCCCATTCACGTGTGGCGTGTCCTGTAAAAGCAGCAATGGCTTTCACCCAATACTCGGATGTTCCTGAAACCAAGCATCTGGAACACTTACACTTTATTACTTTGCATTAATGATGGTTTAAATAACTTTTCTGGTCCAAAGATATATGTAACATTGTGCTATATGCAGGTGCTTGCACATTTGAATCTCCCATGAATCTGAGAATAATACTGGAAGTCAAACTGATTACACCTACAGTGGTGTTAAGTGTGGAGGCAGGGAGTGAGGCCCAGAAAATTCAAGACACTCTTTCCTTCAGAGTTCTTTCAAGTGTGCTAAATTTTTGGAAATGTGCTGGAGTGTTTGTGCTATTCATTTTGAGACTTTTTGTGGCGAGTGGAACAGTCTTAAATTGGATAAGAGATGAGGCAAGTGAATGCACAGCAAGAGAGCTGTGAAGCTGGAGGAGGTGGAAGTTGGGGCTGAAGGCAGAGGAGGGCTGAAATCTGAAAAGTGCCTGGGAGCAGCAGTGCTATTGTGAAATAGCTGTGAGAAGAAGGCATCATGAGCGCAGGATCAGAGAACAGTGTACACAGACTGTGAAGGAAGGATGAGGCCAGGGAGGCAACTCTGAAAAGACAGGTGGGCCTGAGAATTGAAGACTTGGAGCTGAGCTTAAATGAGCAGAAAAGGACTTAAGCAAATGTGGTAGTCAGGATCTGGGGATAAAATGACCGAAAACAATGTTGTGACTGTGCAGAGTGGGATATAACACAGATGTGGCATGGAAGCTGAATGTGTGGAAATAGGCTTCATTTAACCTCTAAGGGTCACCAAACTGAGACAGAGGAACAAAGAGAGAAGAGGATCAACGGTGTATGACCTGAGACTGTGAAGCTAAGAGAGATGAAGCCCTGGAGGCAGATAGTCTGACACTGGGAAGAGGGTATTGTGAACAGAGCAGGAGCAAGACCATAGGGTCTTCAAGAGGGAGGGGTTAGGGTTTGGAGTAGAGGCTAATCCAGCAGTCTAGACCTTAGTAAGCACAGTGCTCAATGTGTGCATTCCACATGGTTTTTGTTCCCATGTTTCTTTCAGTTTTCTGTTCTTCTTTCCCTGATTTGCAATTCCATGTTGAGAAGCTCTCAGCATGAGTGCCTAAACCGCGTGACAGAATACCTGCTAGACTGACTTAACTGGGATTCTGCCTTAGGAGAAGTCCTGGTCTTCTGCAAGCAGCAAGGATTCATTAGAGCCCCCAATGTGCACTGGAACTCCAGGACAGTCCCACCTTTGCAAAAAGGAGTTTACTGTGAAAGGTAGGGTCAGTTACTGACTCTAACAATGAGGAAGGAGCATTGTGGCAATCTCTCCTGGTTCCTATTTAACACATCCATAAAATACCAGGAGAACCACAACTATTGCTACCTCTTTTTTTTTTTTTATTTTGAACAGAAAGAATTATTATTACTGAGTAATAAATGATACAGGACTTGTGAATTTACTTTGTTAGGACATTTAGCTCTCCTCTCCATTTCTATTTTACAGACTCTTCTGGCATGGTTGGAGCAGCATGACATTACTAGATACTGGGGAAACCTAAATCTGAGGGTGCTGCACTGCCAGTTTGAAGCCTGGGACATCTTCTGCTTCACAGAAAGGGTCATTAGGCACTGGAACGGGCTACCCAGGGAGGTGGTTGACTCACCTTCCCTGGAGGGGCTTAAGGTGCGGGTGGATGAGGTGCTGAGGGACATGGTTTGGAGATTGGTGGGAATGGTTGGACTCGATGATCTGATGGGTCTCTTCCAACCTGGTGATTCTATGATTCTATGATTTGTTAACAGAGACTTCAGCTGAGATCTGATGTGTATGCTGCACATAATCCTGCCTAGCTACAGGATCAGAAATGGGTCTGTCCTCCCAACCTCAATTCAGCTGAGGCTGGGAGAGTTGCAAAAGCTACATATTTGCCCTCAGAGAGGATGGAAGGTCTAGTTTGTATCATGCTTCACTGCTTGCTCTCAGCTGAGGCACAGCATTTGCAGACTGAGACTCTCATTTCACAGCTGCAGGATGAGGAGAGAAAAAACCACCTGCCTGAAGGAGCAGAGAAACAGAAAAGGATAGGGGGAAAGCTACCCTGTCCAAAGTCATGGGCCAAAATCTCCAGGGAACATCATCCATCTCTGATCTTCACTCGACACACTCAAATACACACATGCACACATATGCACAGACTGGGAGCCTTCATGCACAAATAAAAGGAACAAAAATCAATATGTTGCTGACATGATGAAAATAATGGTGGATTGTACCTTTGATGCTGGGGTCAGCTCTCTAGTGTGTTGTGAGCAGAGCTGCTTCTAATGCTTTGGAGCAGCAAAGAATTATTAATATTTAAATATGTATGCCTCTTCCATTCCACTTCTGCTGAAAGTCGTGCTATTATAGGTCATGCTATCCCAGAGGCTGTTAAGAAAATGGATGCATTGAGTGTTTTGTTGATGTGTTTTTAAAAAAGAAATCAGTTTTGTTACCGTTTTCCTATCCCAGTGTTGCTGGTAGAAGTGTCAGGTTGTCTTTGTAAAAATTCTGAGATGGAAGAACTGACACCAAGAAAAAATAACTAGTAGTGGATAATGACTCTGACTTCTGCCTGTTTTCAAGAGCTCCCCACTGTATGGATTGGAAAGCTTATTTCTGCATAGAAAATGCAGAATCAAACCATATTAAAAGCATATTCTCATTTTGGGGGGGGCCTGGCTTGCTCTGATAATGGAATTATTTGAAAAGTCACTGCTGCTTTCAGGATACTTAAGACTTACAGTACATTGAAGGAAAAGTCCACGAGTCATACAGTGGGACACTGTCCTCCTTTAAGACCATGTTGGAAAAATGGAAGGTGTCTGGACCCTGCAGTGGTGTGACTGTGGATAAATCAATGCAGTCCACTTATAGCCATCAGTATAAAGCAGTTACCAGAAAGCTCTCTCATGATTGATATGCACTTGTTGCTTATCATGGACCCCATAATGGAGCTGTTTGTATAACAGGGATCTTGCTAACCTTCATAAACACAGAAACTGTGGGGGGAAAAAAAAAAGCTCAAGTAAATTGCCCCAAACTCTGAAACATGCAAATTCCAATAGTTAATTCATACACAAGGGACTAATAACCTGTCCTTGAGGGTAGGCATCTTAAGTTTTGTGTGATAGGAGACTGAAGAGCAAGAGGTGGTTAAAGAATTGTAAGAGTTTCTCTGTTAGCCCTCAAGACAAAGCAGGAAAAGTGTGGTGGAAGCAGGAGATGTCATTTTGCAGGGAGGAACTTGCCATGGACTTCTTGTGCATGGAAGCCTGCTCATCCCAACTCAGTCCATGTAATCACACCAAGTGTATTGTGAGGGCACAGCGGCAGGAAGGGAGTGCTTAGCAAGCACTGCTTGTTCTGCTGCTGTACTGGTACTGATGTGATTACTGATGTGAATTAATTGCTATTTATACAGTAATGGATTATTCTGTATGAATCGCCAAGTTTCTTGAGCTTTGGAATTACAGACAACCTTTTATATGTCTGGCTTGCAAACACTGAAAAGTAAGGTTGGATTTCCTTATTCACTAATTCTTCTGACACCTCTTTCTGTTAAGGCAGTCTTGATAGTGTTCTCTCTGAACCGGGATTGGTCCCACTTCAGCACATCTTTGTCCTCAAGACATATTAGGCAAACAGAGCATTTGACGTACTCTCAACATGCCACAGCAGAAGAGCAGTTGGCAGAGGGGTGAGAGGTCCTGCGCTACAGGGCATTTGGGCAGAGCTGCGTACGGCCTCAACGTGACAATGAAGTGCAATGGGCAACACTGGCTAATATGTGTTTTGTGAGAAACAGTGACAACTGCTCAGTAATTTCTGCTACAGGAGCTCATCTGTGTGCAGGGATTTAAAATAAAATGTTCAGTTGTATCTTTGTTAATCATAACCCCCACAAAAATGTGGGCAGGAGGGGGTGACTAGTAACTAACACAAGGGTAAGAACAGTTGTGCTGGAGCAAACAAAGGTCCTTACATTCAAATACCTGATCTCTGATGATAGTTGGTAATGCAGAGGATGCTTAGCAAAGAATATAGCAAACAGACGAGCACTCGCAAGGCAGGTATGTCAGAGATTTCTGCAAAGGAACTCATGTCTCCTGTTTTGCTCTATTTTCTTTTTAGAAATTCCAAATGTATCTGTCTTTTCACTAGCTCTGAGGGTTGAAGTAAGAGTTTCATAGATCCATTTGTGATGACTCCCATATTACTTTCTTTAGGGATAGTATGTAATCTTTTGATAAATATTTATAGTTGGTATTGTTTTACACTTGTGTGCATTACTGTGTTTTAATATTGAATTTAAATGCTCATTCAGCATTGCAGATCTTTCTGAAACTCATTGCAGTCACATTTAGATTTAATTACCCAGAATAACTTTGTATCTTTACCAAAGCAATCAAGTAAGTGTCTTTTTTCAAGTAGCTTAATTTTGTGACTGCAAGGCAACTTAGCTTTGAGACACACACTTGGAATGCATGTGTTTTGAATATAAATACAGATTTGCATGCTGATATTAATCTACTAATGATGGTGAGGCTTTGCTAACTAATTTCTCAGATTTAAATTACTAAATAAAATGGCCAAGGGTAAAGTCCAGGTTTTTTAGAAATATGATTACAACTGTGCATAAGGGGTAGGGAAATCTCCTCCATCCAGCATCAACTTTCACATGTGTGCACAGGGAGAACACAGTCTATGTAGACCCCCTTGCTTTATCATGATGTTAGTTAATGCAGTTGTTACATGCAGGGAAGAATGTCTGTTTCTTGTGGGGATTAGGAAACAATACTGAAAGCACATTTATTTTGCATATTTAAGGGCAGAAATTAAAATATAGTCTTGCTTTTTACATCCATAACTTTAGATGGCTATAGTTCAGTATGCTGCAGTAATCTGTGTCTGATTGTGGCAGTAAGGAGGGAATTAGTAGTAGTTGATAATGCAGTTGCTCTATGCTTCTTTGCACTGATAAAAAGCAGTGCTGGGAGAGCAACCACAAATGAACCTCAAAGGACGAGCTTTGTATCTGAAAGTAGTTTTTAATCCTGTATGAATTTTAAAAAACAGAAGAGGCTTTGTTAAATCATAAAGAAAGCAGTATCTCCTCTTTGTAAAGATGCAATAAAATAAAAGAGTAATAAAGTGTTAATAATATCAGTTTCCTTATGGACTATTGACTCAAAATGGTTTTGGCAAGTACAGGAGCTGGATCAAAAAGACAAACACTTTGAAGAGTTAATTTCTTTAAAGGGAACTAGAGTTTTTTATGGTAGACAATGACAGATTTAAAATAAAGAAAACTAAATGGGCAGGTCCCCCTTGCAGTCTGTAACTGTAGGTGCTCTGCTGTGCACCAGCTATTTATCATGGGAGCAGCCATCCATCAAAGCAGTTTTTTCATGTGAAGAATTCACTGAAGATATCACACCTTTTACCCCAAACACTCCAGAGTCTGTTGGATACAAAGTACTTTACCTTGCGTGACTGCAGCCTCCTGAATGTTTAATGGCTCCCGTTGATCAAGAGCAACTTTCCTCTCCACTGGCGGTAGCTGTGTTGCAGAGGGGTGTGCTTGCTGTGGGGCTGCCTGTAGCTGAGCTGGGCTTCTGGGTAGCTCTACAAGATTAGTTAGTGCCAGTGTGTGAGTTCTTTGAAGCTGAAATTTGCATGTAATAGCTCTGCAGTTCCTGTTTGTGTTGTAAGAGAGGTGTTTTTCATGAATTGCAAGTGCATTTCTTTAACCAGGGGTTTGCTCTTTTGCACGTGTGACTGGTATCGCCACAAGCACAGCTTTGCCAAACGAGCTTTGTGATTCTTTTAGAATGTTTGGAAAAGTCTTAAAACAAGAGCTGGCTAAGCTGACATCTTCTTTTTATAAATTCATTTGCTCACCCTGCCCCTCTTCTACCTCTGTCCAGGGATTCGGAAAAGTACGTGGCTAATATTTATGGGCATGCATGGTACGTTGGAGCTTCCCTGCCAAGTGTCTCAACTCAGAACTGAGCAGCTCAAGGGCAGAAAATATAGTGAGGTTGTGGCCTGAGCAAAGCCAGGAAGGATTGTTTGAGACCATCAAGTTGTTATTCACTTGACGTGAGAACAAATCCATTTCCTGGGATATGAAGTTAGTTCTCCAACTCACTGGCTCTGCTTTGTCCTTCTCAATTACTTCATTTGAAAGTCAGTGGCTATTTAATAGGCGTTTTCAATATCTCCTTTTCTGTTCATCCCTAGGGAAAATTATTTGAGAGAAACAGAAGACTTGGCAGCCCTAACTTGCCATTAGATACCAATTATATTTGTGGATGGTCAGTATCATACACTGAAATAATGCAGAATGACTTAATTCTCTGCATCATGTTGGCCAGCTTCCCTTTCTGGTGAGTGTTCTTAAAAGCAGAGAAGAGGGAAAGATACTAGCTAGGTCATTTTATGGTTTTATTAACCTTTGAATGCTTTACCTTATGAACTGGGACTTGATTTTGCCTCTGAGCTCTTGTGCACACCACAGTCATTGTCTGTCCAGAGGCCTTTTGACTCACCTGAAACAGGAGTGTTCTTGGGTTGGTTTGGACGTGGTGCCTTTAGCAGTGAGGGCAGAGGGAAACAGTAAGCCAGAGAGACCTTGTTGGTGTTTTTCCACAGGGACCTTGCTTAAATCGTGCACTGCTCGTGTGCAGGACTCTAAGCAGTTAAACTTGCTTGACTGGAGAAAGCCACAATTTCATACTCAGAATAAATAAGAACAGGATTAAATTATCACTGTGACATGACACTGACCACAGCTCATTCTCGGGGGCTAAGTCACAGCCAGCTTCATGTCAGCTAACTCTCAGGACTGACATGCGCTTGGCAGTGCATTAAGTTACAAAGGATAATACAGTTGTGACCCTTTGCCCTGCTTCTCTGTGTGCCAGAGAGATCAATCAGCCACAAATCAGCACCTGGAGGGCCATAATCCTTAGCCTGGGATACATGTGAGCCAAAATTTGTGGTTTACCTTCAAGTGCCAGACTGAAGAAGGCAATGGATAGGGAGTGAGCATGTCTTCTGGACAATTTTTCTTCTTTTCACAGAAAAGAGCTGAGGGTTTTCAGCTGGCTGTAGTTCGAGGACATTTAATTCACATAATCTACAGCAAAAGTCATTGTGTGAGTGTTCACCCTGGTATGCAGAGTGGTGCTTTTTAGAGCAGTTGCACACAGGATTAAAATGAATGGTTTATGATTTGTAATTTTGCCCATAAATATGAAAGCTGCCTTATTCAATTATTATGTTCATACCACATATGTCTTAATTTTCCATTTCCCCAGATGTGAAAATGGGAAAACACAATGTTAGAAAAGAGCAGGTCACCCTGATTTCTACATGTGTGATAAGCAGCAGTGAGAAATGCAGTAATGGCCTTTCTTCGTTTTCATTATTAGCCTGAATATTGGTCATTTACCTGGTATTTTTTCATGTAACTATTTGTATATTAGTCTGGTTCCGTTGCAGTCACTTTGTGTGTACTGTGAAGAGATGCTAGTTCCTTTAGATGTGCAGAACAGAGACCATGAAGTAATTTCTGATAAATCAGAGATTTCTTAATCCTAGGAACTTTATCCTTTCACAATTAAAATAGTTTTCACTTTCATTATTTTTTTCTTTATACCATATCTGTGTTAAACAAAAAGTCATAGTAATAGTAGAGAAACTAAATAGACATTGGTTTTATGAGGAAAGACTACTTTTAAGTCAGAAATTGCTTATAAGGTGTTTGGTTTAATCCACACATGTGAGGAGCTGAAGGAAGATTATGTAGTGAGTAATATCCTTTCAGGACTGCTTGAAGGCAACTTCAGGCTGGGAGTTGGGAAACCTATCGTAGTGCTGGCTCAGGTCTGCAGCATGGTTTGGGGTGCACTGCTTCAAGCCCATCAGCTTTCATTTCCCCTCTAACCTTGGGTAAATCTTGTCTGTTTAGGATGCAGATGTATTATAAGTTAGGTTCACTTTGATGAAGTGCTTATGCTATGCAGTTATGATTCTGCTTCTGAAATAATCTTTCATTAAATCTCCCTCTGTGAGGGGCCCCACTCTGAGACCTCTTCTAATTTAAGAACCATTTAAGATGATCAGATCCTCTTTTTTTATTATTTAAATGTCGATTTTTTAATTGGAGCTGAATTTTCAATGCAATCAGAGAAATATTTTAATTTGATTTGCACTGTAGTCTCCTCCTCATGGTGCATTAGCATTGCTGCAAACAAGTTCCCCAGCCAGGAGCTGTGAGAGCCCCCCAAGTCCCTGCTACAAGGACATTAGCATCTAGCAACCCGAGCTTTGCAGGGACTGGATCTGAGCTGCAGAGCCTGTGAACTGCTGAATTACCCCAACTCCTAAATCTGGCAGTAGCTGGGTGATGCTTCTTTTGGTTGGGTTCATTTTTGTTATGGATTTTGGTTTGAGTTTAGTGGTTCAGGGGTTGTTTTGTTTGGATTTGGATCTATTTGAGTCTTTTTATTTTTACTCGCTTTGGATGTTACTGTTACCAGTGAAATCCTAAAGGGATAGTGAAAAAAATTACATGGCGGACAGACACTAGCTATATTGAGTTTGATTAGGGTCTGTCAGAGGGGAAGAGGACTTGGTAATGAACAGTGAAAGGACAAGCACAGAGTGCACTCTCCATTCTTAAAACTAGGTCAGTCTTTATTAGGTGAGGTCTTCGTATGTCACCTAGCACACAAACCCCAGAATGCAGGACTTCTCTGAATATAAATGGATGTTGTTATTTCTGTGGATGTGAGAACCCACACTGGACTGTATTCCTATCTTAGCAGTAATATTTCTGAGCTCCTGTGAAATGCTAGTTGTTAACTCTTCGGAGAAGTTTGACTTGTCTTTGGTTTATTGTCTCAAGCAATGCAGTCCTGATTAGGTTTTGCAACAAGCATGTGTAAATTATACTATGAGTGTTTCAAATTACATTTTCAACTTAGAGCTCTTGGCTGCTCATTAACGTGCAGAAATGCTCTGGTGTTTAAGTAGCATTAGCAAACTTCACCAGAATTACTTGCTAAGAGCAAATTGCAACATTAGTGCTTGACTTCACTGAAGCTGCAGGTTTTCAAATGTCCATTCAGCCTTATCCTGAGCCCTTCAGATCTGAAGTTGCACCTGGTCCTAAGGTGCAGATTTCTCACCATATGCTGGTCCTGTTCATGTAGGCTACTTGAGAGTAACTCCCTGGAGCGATCCTGCAGAGTAAAATGTCAGTAAGGCTGGGATACTTATGCTTTCAAGCCAGTAGTTATAGAGGTGGGGGTTTCCCAAGAAGAGGGAAATTGTAAATACAGGCTAGCTTCTGTATATCTGTATGTTTATGTGTCTCTGTGTATGTAATTTGATGTAGGAAACCTTGCAGTAAATCTCATGGGAATACAGTCGTTCTCGAATCTTTAATTAAGTGGTTGTTTTGATTGTAACAAATTCTGTTGAATCACTTTGTTAAATTGACTAATGATCAAGTGCTATAAAAATCACATATTTTAATCTTGTGATCTACCTCAAACTATTAATACATCTGAAATTGCTGCTAAATCTAAGCTGTGTAAAAATTACACCCATGAAATACAAAAACAGGCAGGTTTTTTGGTTGGCCTCTTTGGATCTACTGGAATGGGTCTACCTGAATGGATCTACCTAAGTGATGGATCGGTTTTTTTTGGTCTCATGGAATGGGTTGACCTCTTCAGGTCCTGTGCTTGCACATGTAAAAGGCGCTAGCTCTTTCTTCAGCCTTATCCTTAGGAACATCAGTGTTCTGCTCAGTTTGTGATGCTGCCCCAGGGCTTACCTCCTACCAGGTTCTCAGGAAAAAGAGAAGCATGAAAGCCCAGGTAGGTCCTTCTTGTTGAAGTTGTTGCTGGTGTTGTTATTGTTACATTTGACTTGTTAAGGCCCCAGGTTCCCTGATCCTGCATCAGAGGGAGGTGAATGTTTCCTTTTCTCTTGAGTTTAAAATCTGAGCTGTACAGCCTTTTATTGATCAACTGATGCATTTGGTTTTTGCAGTTGCACTGACAGCAAATACCATTGCAGAATCTGATCCTTGCTAAGCAAACAGATATTAGTGTGCTGAAAGACTGTAAGGGAAAGTTAATTTATGGGCATATCATAGAATCATAGAATAGTTTGGGTTGGAAAGGACCTTGAAGACCATCTGGTTCCAACCCCCCTGCAATGGGTAGGGACACATCCCACTAGATCAGGCTGCCCAATGTCATTAGCCTAGTGTTTTATGTGGGCTGGTCTGAAAGAGTTTTCTTGCCATGCATTTGTCATGATGGGTTTGAAAGGAAAATGAGAAAAGCTGTATTGGAATAGAGGTGAAGCGTGGTCCCTGGAGTGTGGAAGGAAGTTAATAATAAGAGAACAACTTTGGGAGAAAGCTGGAGAGAAAAAGGCTGGTCAGAGCTGGAGCTGAGAGCAGATGCTTTTGCAGAAGAAAGGGGGTAACGACTAGCAAATTACCTATAGCCCCCCCCTTACAAAATAACCTATGGAAAGTTAGAATTGTTAATAGAGGGAGCTGGACCTTTGTGCTTCTTGGTGTCTTTAAAAAATATTTTGCTTCACAACTCTTGGATTCTTTTCAGAATGATTAATTCTGTTACCACCCAAAAGCCTCATGTGTGTCCACAGTCTACACTTGCTCTGGGAAGCCATGGCTCATCCACCTGCTCAGCTCTTCACCGTGTCTCCAAAAGACAAGCTCTGCAGCAGCTCTTGCATTAGTCTTTGCCTACATTATGCTTTCTTTTGGCTCTGGGGCATTCCTGACAATGTTCTAAATAATATATCAGGACTGTCCATCTTCATCAGAGCAAATATGACAGAAAGATACTTGTGGAAGCTGTAAACTTGCATTTCTTTGTCTCTTTCCAAATCCATTTGCAGGTGTTTATTTTTCTATGTGTACATAGTGATTAAAGCAGGTATCACATATACCAGTATTTTTTAAAATGAAGAATGGAGTTTCAATTACCTATAGCTTTGGATCTAATTAGATTTTGGATCTAATATGATCGCACTCACGTACTGTTAACGTGTTGATTTCTGGGTAGTCCTGACAAGTGAAAGCAGAATAAGCAAAGAATGGATTTAAACCACAGAACTGTAAGGATCTTTCCAGGCTTTTAGGAGCTTGGACTGAGACTTTCTCCAGTGTAATTCAACTGAATTTTACATATTATGTTAGCAAATAATTTACTCCTTTGTGATTCCAGTACTTAGAAATCACAGCCTAGGGTCCTGCTTCAGTAGGTAGTGATCTTCATTTATTCCAGGGAGAAGAGTTTTTGCATGCAGAAAGCTTACCTAGACTAAGCTTATTTAAAATAACAATAATAAATTGTTCCAGGCCTTTTTTCCTTTTGTGTTAGTTAAAAAATTGTCACTTTTTGAAGCTTTGTCCCTTCATATTAGGGTTTTCAGACCCCTTTCAAATATTCTGTAACATGATGTGATTTCTTCATCTGCACTTTTCAATTTATACTGTAATGTAGCATATTAGTAACACCATTAATGCATCTGTTAGTTTTCCCAGTGAACTTCTCAGTTACTCTAGAACTGGGAATTTCTTAGAGGGAAGCATCAGTCAATTTTGACAGAGGGAATTTGATATCTATTAAATATGCTGAATGTTTTGGGAAAGTTTATTAAAGATGTTTTCCATTTAAGACCAGCAGATTTCCACAGCGAGTATTACTTGCAATGCATTGAGTGAATCAATCTGGTTATTTGATTATTACTACTTGCAAAACACATTCAGAAAATGTTAAACTTAATTATTATGTAGTGCTCTTACTTTTTTTTATAGCATCCTTCATTTGAATGCCATTTGAACATGCTTTATTTGATGAATTATTTAAGCCAAGGTGCAGCATATGCTATTAATTATACATATAGGGAGAACTTGAAAATCTTAATGGTGGGGGGCCCTGCCCTGTAACACCCTGGGGTCTGTTCAGCTGTGACGAAGCCAGAAGCTCTTGATCCCAAATTGAGTGGAATCCTTGTTGTGCAGTGACCTCTGCAGCTCGTGGGATGATAAAGGCTGCTTTGAAGCTGGGTGAGTGACATCTGCAAGTGCGACCCACATGTCAAAAGCAATCTGCCTAACTCCTGTGGAGAGACCCAAGGGCCTTCAAATAAAGCTGTAACAACATGTCCCCATTTTGTTACTGACTGACAGTCAGGAGGTAGCTTCCATGTGCTAATGACATCAGTGTAGTAAAAATACCACAGATACATTCTTTATAAAACTTATAATGATGGCAAACTTCACTGTGTGTAACATAGAATTCAACCTAGGCACAGTTGTTCCAGAAGTTTAGCTGTGGGCTGTTTTACTTGAAATTATTTCTACTTATCATTGAATTCTTTCTGTTATGATTTCTTTCATCTCCTGTGCAGAGATTCTGGGTAATGTTTTCTGGTGCGGTTTAGTGCTGACCTTAGCAGAGGTTTGTTAGGTAGAAAATTTATGTCATAGTGACCACAGGTGGTTGCTGTTATCTATACTTCTTTTGTTACGTACACTATGACGCAGTATCAGGAGTGGGTTAAAATCGAAGCCCTCATGCACTGAGTGCTGCTGTGCACACTGGGGCATCACCTCTGTGCCCATTTGTACTGCCCTGCATGCAAACAGTGGGGGCAAGAGGAGTATTCCCTCTATGCAAGACAGGCAGGGAGCAGGTTGGCTGGCCAGGGCAGGAGGTCTGGTGCCAATTCAGTTTTGAATCCAGAGCTGGTGAATTGTGTCAGAGTAAATAACCTCAGCCACATTCTTCCTCTCAAACATCAGGTTTACCAGTGTTACAAGGTGTTGGGCATGAAGCCAGTCAAGGCTAACAAGATCTTCAAAGGTCTTGATAGAATTTCCAAGTGAGATGTGATTACATTACACTTCTGGAATAAGCTGTTCTCTGTTCCAGGCTAACATAATCACAGTTCCTGATTGCAGCAAAAAGGTTTTAAGGAGTGTTACAAGCAACCACTGCACTAACGGTATGGCTTTCCTGTTCCACCACCGCAAGCTGCTCTGTGTTCTCTTGATCCACACACAAACCCCATCAATAGATTTGGTGATGCTTGGCCATGGAGGTGTGTTGACTAAAACCTGATGTTAGCTTTCTCCTTTCTTGCCATCTCATCCACTTTTGCACTGTGCTGGTAGTACTTTGATGCCTTTCTGCATTTCACCACACCTGGAAGAGCAGCAAGCTTTCTCATAAGCTGGATACAGCAGTGTTACTGCCACACACCAGAATGCAGGCCAGGCCTGCAGGAATTCTAAAAGTGCAGCCTCAGGGACACAGTGCTGAGTCTGGTGTGGGGCTCTGGGCTGTGTCTGCTTAAACCTGGCTTCAGCTGATGTTCTCACACACTTGTGCCTGTCAGGCAACCTTAACTGTGAGCAGCTGCTTCCTAACATCTTCCAAATCCCTTTGGAACAAAGCCTGGAAGTTCAATAACGGAGAGACAAATGGCACTTAGAATGGCACTCCTGCTGTTTTGTGTTTCTCTCTCGATGATTAAAAAACAATCTTGATATGCTGTTAGTTAGCACTGACGGATTAAAAAGGAATTGGCATCCCCAAGCGACATTTGTTCATCAATTAAAAATGAAATCTCTCATTTTGCAGATTAAGTATCTGGAGTGTGTGACACAGTGTAGGCCATGGATAGTGGACAATCAATTGACAGAACAGAATGCTGGGTGGTCTCTGCCAAAAGACTCCAGACCGCTGGGTCACTTTCCCAAGAGCAGCTTTTAAACCCACTGATACATGCAGATTTATAGGATGATAAAAGGTTTTTATCTTCACAAACCCAGAAGCAATTACTGTTTCACCACAAACACTAACTGTTTTTTCTCCAAACAAATTTTGTTAAAAAACATGTTGTGAAAAATGAAAATAGTGGAAATCAAAGGCATTATATGATATGCTCATGTTATCTCCTTCTCCAGGGCTCCAAGGTCGCTCAGTGCCTCTTAGTTTCAGGTCTCTCAATTTTTCATTCCCGAGAATGAAAAAACATATTTTTCACAGAGCAAAAATAGCAAGTAAGCAAGAAGAGGCTCTGGTGAAGCAAATACTTGATATAGTCAAGGGCTCAATTATGCATCAGTGGATTCAATTTATAGAGCAGAGAGCATCAGTTGTGGATGAAGTCAGTCGCCCACACAGGTCACTAAAGCATGCACTGACAGAATGAATTAAATAGAGTGCTACCCAGAAGTCACTTCTTCCAAAAGGTAATTTGATTGAGTCCTGAAGAAGTTAGACTCCAGAAGTGGAATATTTACATCTCTTGTTTGAAATAACTTGGAACATGTAGAAAAAAGAGCATATTTATTACTGTCTGACTAGTTCTTGGGTGAAAACTTCTAATTTGATACAGAAGTAATCAAGTAAGAAGACACCTCCATACACTTAGCTTATGGAATCTAAGCATCTCAGACTGTCAGTGATGAGTTTTTCCCAGATGTGTTTTGATACAAGCGAGCAGTTTGTGTGGCATCTGGATGATGCAGGTGGTGTAAAATTCCTACGAGGACTAAAGAGCATCAAAAGTGATTTTTATCTGCTTCTCTTAGTTATGGCACTAAGAAAATCTCACTTGTGAGAAAGTAGCAGAGTTTATCCCTGTGCTCTTGGTACTATGTGCACTGCCTTAATACACTGAGTGCTACAAGAGGTGTGAAAGAAGAGTGTTGAGGATCCAGAGTGAGGCCAATTGCATTCCAGTTTGCTTTTATATGACAGAAAAAGGTTTTATATGACTGGTCTGCCTCTGTATGACCTTAGATATCAATAGACCTTGTCTTATGTTGGTGCAGACAACCAAATTTTGGCTCTCAAGTACTACTGTAGGGACTTGTACGTCTGAACTGATTAGGTTTGCTCTCATTACACCTGTTGAAAGGAGAATTATCTTTCAGAACAGCCATATAGATTTGCAGATTTTTGCTTTTCTTTTGGAAAAGCTTTCATAGAAAGCTGCATCAAGCAGCCGAAGCTAGATTTTTACTTCAAATGCCGAGGAGGAGAGAGTTGTAATCAAGCTGTAGTGTGCCCTTAAGTCTGACTGAAGCCTTGAAGTCCCATCTCAAGTCCAAGGTGATGAAATGCTGGTTTACTGCCAGAAGAAGGGAAACAATGTGTTCTGTTAGGGAAGCTGCCATCAGTTCATATTAGCTGACTAGAGGTGAGCAGACACAGAGTGAGTTGTGGTGAAGGACTCTGTGTTCCATGGCCTTTCACAAGCCTCACCAACTCATATAAAAGTCTTGGAGGTGGTCTGGATCTTCTCCAAAATACGGTGCTACTTCATCTTCTTCCTCCTCCTTCATTCCACTAATGAACTAGCAGTTCCACCTGAGGTTGGTGGATGCTGTAAAATGTGTTGACATCAGACCTGACTTTTCTGTGGCCTGAGCAGTCTGTTTGGCACATGATCTGAGGGTCAGGTTGACTGCACTGAGCTGTGCAGTGTGTTTTGCAGATATTTTTCACTTAGTTGTTGGCAGGTCCCCAAGCTATTGTGCCTCACTCCATTGACATTTTCACTTGCATTTCCAATTTTCTTTGCGTGAAGGCTCAATCTATCACAGGCAACCTTTCCACTGGCCATTAATTCTCGCTGACTGGTTGATTGACTAGACTCCCATGCTGCAGCACTTTGAAAGTTAATAGGATTACTAGAAATGCAAGAAATGGCTCACATGGTGACTTTGGGGGAAAAAAGGAAAAAAAAAAAGGAAAAAAGGATATGATAGCTAATTTGTCAAGATTCATACAGTGAGTTCACCTCCACTGAGTTATACAAAATTGCATTTGACTGGTGGCAGCCTTAATGGGCCAATTGTCATTTTGATTGACAACCCTACAGCAGAGTGAAGCTGGTTTGAATTAAATGAAGATGCAATGACAGGAGTGGCTCAGGGCTGTCATCAGGGTGACCCCAGACTGCAGAGCAAGCGTGAACCCAAGGCCAAGCTAGAGTCCAACCCTGCCAGCAATTTCTCCTTCCTTGCACATGAAACTGTGCTATCATGTGTGAAACAGACTCGAGGCCACATTGGGAGGCACCATGGGCTAAAATGCCTACGTACCTGCCTGAAGTGGTGACTGGGACAGATGGATCATGCCAGATGCACTGAACACTGTGTATTTAGTTTGCTCTGCAAAGAGCATAACATCTCTGTGAGGACTTGAGACTATGGCAGACAGGACAGGAAGGCTAACCGAGCATGGTAATAACAGAGGAAGGGCTTCCACTGCCGCCTTCCCTCACGAAAACACTCAGCAATTTATTTTTTGATGGAGAGGAGGAAAGATCGATTATTTCTTTCTCAGTGTTTACTGTCAAGTGAAGTGTTCTCTTGAGTTAGCATTGCTTTCCTTTTTGCACCTTGAGGATGTGGCGCCATCAGCTTTTATGTCAATAAGGCTGCTCTAATTCTTTCCTTCTGCTGATTTTGTGAAAACAGTAGTGCATGATCTCTGTGCTGTAACTTGCTGCGGCTCAGAAGGCAGCACTATGTGTGAGATTTGCCATAGCCACAGAGCAGAGCTGTTTCCAGATCAGTCTGTTAATATAGCACCGCATGCCAATCTCAGAGTGACTGTAAACTCCTGAAACTGTGTATTCTCACATGGAAGAGAAAACTCTTCATGAAGATGACAAGTAAAATGGGGATAAATCCAACTTCCAAGACTGATTGTGGTAGGGGATAATTTAGGAACTGAAGAGTAGATGGTTCCTCTCAAACGAGCACTTCTAGACCTTTCTACATGCATAAGTTTTTGCACCATTACAACAAAATCAGTGGAAAAAAGTTCGTATTTTTTCAAATACATTTGTCTGATAAACTGGTAGTTGTGTGACATAGAATTAATTTTATGAAAATAGAATCAGATTGACATATTGTATTATCAAAAATAGATCAATTGAATCAATACTTCAATCAAATTATCGAAAATGTAGAGAATACAGAAGAGGACTGTGAGGATGATCCAAGGGCTGGAGCACCTCCTATTCAGGGACAGGCTGAGAGAGTTGGGGTTGTTCAGCCTGGAGAAGAGAAGGCTGTGGGGAGATCTTAAGAGTACGTCCCAGTAAAGGGCCTCCAGGAAAGCTGGGGAAGGGCTCTTCATCAGGGACTGCAGAGATAGGATAGAGGGAATGGTTTGAAGCTGAAAGAGGGAAGATTTAGGCTAAACATTAGGAAGAAACATTTTCCTGTGAGGGTGGGGAGGCCTTGGCCCAGGTTGCCCAGAGAAGTGGTGGCTGCCCCATCCCTGGAAAAGTTCAAAGCCGGGTTTGGTGAAGCTTTGAGCAGCTTTGAGCAGCCTAATCCAGTGGGAGGTGTCCCTGCCCATGGCAGGGGATTGGAACTGGGTGATCTTTAGGATCCCCTCCAACCCAAACCATTCTATGAAATTATCTTTCCAAGCTGGAATAAGCCTCTCTTAATTTCATCTTGCACATACACACTGATACTTGGGGACAGTTGCCAAAGATTCTATGTGTGAAAGAGGCTTGCTCTTGGTTTTGAAGGTTTTTTTCTCACTTTAAGGGCAGTGTAGCTGATCAGGGAGTTCTTGCTTATACCCCCACAGCCTCTCTACTTCTCTCAGGTTTGCAAGCTAAAGGTACTGAAGTAAAACCAAATGAACCAGCCCACTCATCTGCTGAAATAGTAATAAGTCAGAAAACTGTCATTTTTTTTACAATGCACAGCTCTCTTAGGAACCCTGTTCTTTCATTTTTGAATTGGTAGAAAAGGGTGGATTTAGAAAAAAAAGATGTCAGATGTGACAAAGTGAGAGAATCAAACACAGGTGCTAAAACTGAACTTCATTAATATTTTTATTAGGGGAAGGAGACTGCATGCAGAAGTTTATGTAGTTTCAGGGCAAAATGAGGTTTATACAGTTTCCTTTTACACAAGGGGAAGAAAAAAAGCTTTTACTCTCACTAAGAGAACAATAAAGACAAAATAAAAGATGAATCTCCAAGGAGGTAGGTAGCATGCACCTGCTGTCTGCAGATATATGCACTGAGCTGAGCAGGTCTTAAAGGTACCATTCAAAGAAAAGGTACTGCCAGTCCTCTGCAGGTTTTTTTGGGGTGATACATTCCATTTACACATTGATTTTTTTGCAACGGCGTTTGAGGGGGAAGAAAAATTCACATGGGCAAACCTAATTTTGGAAGGGAAAAAATGAGTGATCCTTCCAAACTGAGGTAAGTTATATACTCAGAATAATAGGCACTAGTCCAAAGGAAGCATGGAAAGCCACATGTGAGGTTCAGACATAGCCTAAAATCTGCATCTATACTGTGGATCACACTTAAATGGTGGTGTAAATGGAGTGCCATGCAGTGTGCATCTCTCTAGCAATCCCAGCTGTGTCTGCAGTGCAGCACAGATGTTAAACAGTTGGCAGGCAGCTGGGCTGGTGCTGCCAGTAGTTTGGCCTAACCCCTCCAATGATGCATCTGCACTGAGCTGTAAGCAGAATTGTAGTTGCTGTGTAGATATTCTGAATCAGCAACCCCAAACTGCAACCTGCAGACTCAATTGTTGGTTCAAAACCATTTCTTTCCACTGCTCTATATTTAATTTAATTTCAAATTTATATTGTCTTTAAGGACCAATGTCATTGCCAAAACAGTCTGTCTGAGGAATCTTCTTTCAGAGTAGTCTACAAAGATGTATTAAGAAAAATACTACTAGAAAAGTATGTGTATAACCAGTGTCTAACCACTGCACCAGTCTTGAAACAGGTCACATTTTGCTTTCTGAACTATTTCTGTTTCCAGAAGATGGATGGGTTTTTATTTGCTGTCCTGGATTTTTAGTTGCTTGGGCCCCCTTATAATTCAGAAACAATGAGTCTACTTTTTTGTGAAGAAAGGAAGTCATAACTCTGCAATTGCCTTCTATTTCTTTATGGAGGGTGAAGCAGCTAGATATCAAAGTACAGTACTCTAACTGTACGCTGCTTATTGCAGAGCTGGTTGTATTATGCCTGGATATACAAGGCCTGCACATTTTTGTATCTGCGGAGCTTCTGGTAATGTTCTAATCTAATGGCATTTCATGGTTTTCTTTTTTGTCATGCTGGCTTTATAAAACGTATGTTAATGTTGTAAGAGGATTTTAAAATGGTCTTTACATACTGCTTATAAAATATTTCCAAAGACTAGTAGGGGAACAGTTTACCTTGCTGATGAAGGTTACCTTCATCAACATAAAGTTCAATTGCTTTTAGAGCTATCAGGGTGATTTCTCAGTGTCTGGTTTATGGTGGCAGATTGTACTTTAAATTGCTCTTTGTATACCTGTGTGATTATTTTTTTTATAACAGTCTTAAAAATTTTTTGAAATGGAAGGAACATTACATTGAGAAGTGAATTTGTGTGTTTCAATTCTTTCTGGGGGGAGAGGAAATCTCTTGGACCCATCTGTTTCCTGTCAAATACTGAGATTTTTCAGAATTACTCTAAACCTCTCTGCCTTGAAAACAGCAACAGCAAAGACTCCGGAAGTTCAAAAAATTACACAGTATAAGAAGGTTTCCAGCTGTGACACATGCTAATAATAACTTGTATGGATTTGAGCCATTCCTCATGAGGTCCTGAGTCACATTGTAAAAGCATCAACTGGGAGGAATAATACTCAAGTCTATAGCATTTGTGAACCATCTAGAAATCTGTGTCCAGTTCTGTACCCAGTTTAATTGAGCCTCAGGGAGCATGAGATTTTAGCTGAATAGATGGCAGGTCCTAGGAAGCTTTCCTAGCCCATTTGGAAAAGAAATTATTGGAGGCTGAAAAAGCACTGAATGCCCCAGCTGGGCCAGGAATGACTGGAACGGTTCCTCTTGGCTTGTCTGGTGGAAATAGTTGTTCTTGGGCAGATTATGCTCTCTGTGTTGCTGGTTTAAATCCAGAAAAGCTTTACTCAGATGGAAAGAGAACAGATGAGATTAAAACATGGCCTTGTGGATTCACCCTATGACAATTATTTCTCATTCAGGCAACCTTTTAAAGCCCAAGGTGTGGTAACTGCCTGCAGACTACAGTCTTGCCAAATGAACTTCCCCACAGCTGGTGTGTTTGCAGTGGGAGCTCTTGTTCTCGTTGTGGCCCTTCTGGGTGTTTCTACATCTGCCTCAGCAACACTTGCCTGGATTGTGTTTCTGATCTTGCTTCACACTGTCCAAGTCCTGGCTGTAAATTCAGTGGAACTGTGCTGCATGTCTGTCTTTGCGAACAAGATCCAGACACTGCCTGAAGTTTCTTTTTAGTCAGCAAGGCTTGGGTAGCAGCTATGAGCAGTTAACTGGCTCCAAGCTGCTCAAGAGAGGCAAGAGAGGCAGAGCAGTTTTAGACATTCAGAAATAAAATTGTCCCAGGAGATATTGCTTTTTAAACACTCCAGAGCAGCAAGTAGCTGGATACCTGTCTCTTGGGAAATGCAGTTTCTGCTGCAACTTGTGTCATTGTGGGAGGACAGGGAAGAATCTATCACTTCTTTGGGTTCATTACTTTAATGTTTCTGTGTCCAGTACCTCTAAATGAAAGAGCAACATCTACCCCTTCTTCCCACAGCAGCTCAGTTCAGCAGTGTCTTCCTAAAGGAGCTTTTTATTGCAAAAATTATTTTCTGTATTGGTCTTTTCGCTGCAGTCATAAGGTAAGCAGAAGACGATGAGTTTTGCATATCTGCAGTGAGACTTTACTTTAAAAATTTTGTTCAGTCACACAAAGGATAAAATCCTGAATTAAATTTTTGTCTTTGTGCCTTTGTTATTTCCAGTAATAACTATATACTTCACTACAGTTGCATTAAAAGTACTCTTTCCTATTCTACTCCATAAGCTCTATACTGGGTAGAAAAAGGGATAGGAGACTCTCATCCAGTCTTGTACTTGAGTGGAGTTCTTTTAGCATGTGCACATTCTTCCTCCCACCTCATCCCTCACTTTATCTGAATTGCAATGCTGCTGCTGATCTCACTTCTACCAAAGTCAACAAAAGAACTGCTATTGGCCTCCCTGGGCACACAGGGTAGGAATTAATTGTCTGTGTAATCTTTCTTCCACAGTCTCACTCACTCCATTGTGTCAGAATCTCCCTTTGGCCATAACTGTCAGGCAAACTAGCACTAACAGCACTTTTGTATGGGTAATACATGGTCACGCCAGCTGGATGTGTCCTGATGTGCTCCTCCCTGGCCCCAGTGACTCCTACAACTCTTTCCTCCTTGTCTCTCTCTTTCCCTCCCTTTCTCACTTCAACATGGGAAGCTTCAAAGTGCTTAAACTGTGCCTTCTGCATGTTAAGAAACAGGTCAGTTTTTTCTTAAGACCCATTAGTTCGAGCAGCAAGTCGTGTATGGGAGATAGGAGTTTTCTGGGAGATCTTCAATACATCAAATAAGGAGTGGAGAGAGCGCCCTCGGGCTGTGCCATGCGGGATGAAGGGAGGTATTACTAGTACTGTTAGCCACTGTGTTTTCCATGAGCACTCCATGTCAGGCCTTTACCCTCAAATTAAGAGGGGTTATTGTTCTTGACTTCTCTGACTTCCTGCACACGCATTCCCAGGGAGGAGCTAAGAGCCATGTGGTGCCTGAAGTGAAGGCTGCAGCTTCTCCTTGAACTTGGGCCATGTTGCTGAATTCTGTGGTCTTTCCCTCACAAGTTTCCATTATTGAACATATGGCCGGTCTGCTCTGAACTTACCACTCTGCCATACTGCAGTGTTTCTGTTGGCTTCACTGAAGCTATTCCTGACTACCCAGTTGAGAGGAGTTTGCTCAGTGGCACCGCAAGTAGCTCAGTAAGGTTTGCTCCAGGATTCAGAGAACAGGACAACATGACCAGAGCTCTCCCAGATCATAATGATGCTTACTTACTGTTTTCTGTAACTGCAGTGTCAGCAGGTAGAGATGGACACTGCACTAGAGGGACACTTCACTTCTTTCTCACATGCAAGCTCTTTCCTTAGTCTCGGTTTTGCTTCTTCCTGAAATACCTCCTTTTGCCAGAATTTGCTGCTGTAGCCTTGGTCTCTAACTGGTTGGATAAAGAAGTTTGTTCCTGTGTTGCTCTTCTGCTCTTTCTTGTCCTTTCCTGATCTGTGTTGCTGTCATAGAATCATAAAATGGTTTGGTTTGGTTTCATTCGGTTCGGTTCAGGTCAGTTTGATTTGGAAGGGACCTTAAAGATCACCTGTGGGAACGTTTTACAGAGAAGGTGGCCTTGAAACAGAGAACTGAAAGATAAGTTCGGTGAGGAGAAAAGACAGCCTTCTGATAAGCAGCTGGAAGGAATACAACAGCTAGTTCAGTGGGAACGAGTACCAGCTGAAAGAAAAACAATTAAAGAGAACTATCAACATAGTTAATTTTAGTGTAACTTGGTTTCTTAACATGTACAGTAGTTTATCCAATAATATGTTAGTAATAGCTTTATGGACAGCTACCTTTACCAATAATACAGTGTAGATACCCTCATGGGCACCCAGTTATGTAACTAAAAAGGGTATATAAAAAAACAGCTAAGCTCAATAAAATGTCTTTGATCCATCAGATTGAAGTCCGTGTGATCAATCCCCTCAATAACCCAGTTCCAACTCCTCTGCCGTGGGCAGGGGCATGTCCCACCAGATCAGGCTGCCCAAGAGCCCATCCAGCCTGGCCTTGAACACCTCCAGGGATGGGGCAGACATAACCTCCCTGGGCAACCTGTTCCAGTGTCTCCCCACTCTCACAGTGAAAAATTTCCTAATGCCTAACCTAACCCTTCCAATTTAAAACCATTGTCCCTAGTCCTACCACTCTGTAAAAAGCTCCTCCCCAGCTTTCTTGTAGGCCCCCTTCAAGCACTGGAAACTGTTCTAAGGTCTCCCTGGAGCCTTCTCTTCTCCAGGGTGAACAACCTCAACTCTCTCAGTCTGTCATGTCCCCTACTTCTCTCCTGAATAGTCTGATAGAAGTTAAAGGAAATTATTTTTCATTCTTATGTTTTTATTTAGCCATTCCAGCTAGTTTACAATAGAACACTTGTGTATCAAAAATAGACAGGCAGGAGTATGAGCAATAAATATGAATGCCCATTGGTGCTATATATTTCCTCCCACGTGAATTTTTTCTCATAATTATTTTTCCTTTTTCAAAGCCAATTAGTTCCTGGTAACAGGAATATACAATGGGGCTGCCAAGCCATATGTCTCTAAATCTCCATGGATTCCCAGCATGGCTTTTTTGTATACTCTGAGAAGTGACAGATGTGTGACACAAAAAATGTTATTCAAACCTGTTCTGGGGTTTTTTTTCAGCATTGGGCCAGGATCAATTTAAAAAAACAGGGGTTATCAATAGCAGTACATATTTTGGGACTGTAGGAGTGTACATTTTCCCATGCTCCTTTGTAGCTCCATACAATCAGGAGGCATTTATGTATTGAATGATATTTTTCCTAACCTCCTCCTGACCTGGGTTCTAATAATCAGCATCTGAGCATACGGACTGCAAAAGAAATACCACTAACCCTGTAGATTGCGAGTCCCGTGGTACTGATAGATGTTATTATATTGGCTGTACTGCACCGTCAGCACTTCCCATGCCACATATTTTTGTATGTATTGTAATCGAGATGTGCAGTGCCAGCTGAAACTGTTGGCAGCTGAATGGGACACATTTGTGATTTTTGGCGTGTGTACGTGATGATTTGGGGCTGGGTTTGAGCACTCCACTTGACCATCGCAGTAAAAAATTCAGCTGTGACATAATTTACAATTTAAGCCTTTCCATTAGATTTTCTTTTTTTCCTCATAGAAATGAAATAGGAACTGTTCAGAAGGCTCAGAGCTTGTGTCTGAAGCTATCTGGGGTGTCCAGAAAATAGTGCTAGATGTGATAACTTGCAGGATTTGTGATAAGGACTATGCTTGAGTGACCCTGACAACCACGCACTGCCCTGTTTAGTCATCCGTGTTAACTGTACAGATGCCTGTGCAAACATCTTGCCACTTGTTGGGCTTTGGACAGGAAATCTATAAGTCTCAAAACGTGCCTCTGGCCTGCATGGAGATCCACTGCTGCACACCGTGACCTAGATGCCTTGTAAAAGGCACCTTGCTTTGTGTAGTGCAGAATGAAATTCTCTTGTATGGAAGGCCACCGCTCTCTCACTGACTTCAGTGGTTTGATTTCCTGCTGTAGCACCATCTGTGGTCAAGCACTGCCTTTTTCATGTATCACAGGAATCATAGAATGGTTTGAGTTGGAAGGCACCTTAAAAATAACCCAGTTCCAACCCCCCCTGCCATGGACAAGGTCCTGCCATGGACCCCCCCCAACCTGGCCTTAAACCCCTCTGGGGATGGGGCAACCACAGCTTCCCTGTGCAACCTGGGCCAGTGTCTCCCCACCCTCATTGTGAAGAATTTCCGCCTTATGTCTAGTCTAAATCTGCCTCTCTCCAGATGCCTCTCATCCTATCACTAGAGGGCTTTTAAAGAGTCCCTATCCAGCTTTCTTGTAGCCTCTTCAGGTACTGGAACAGCTATGTAATTACCTGTTTCCTTCCACATTGTTTTTAAGGGATTTCTTGACAAGCCTCAATGCAGTGAGTCTGTGATCTGATTGAGGCACCTGTCTTAATACTTAGAGGAGGATGAATTCATTCTTGCATACCTTATTGGGTCGTGTCTTAAGCATATAGATCATATTCATAGCAATTCCTTCCAGAAATAGTTGGAAAGAACAAATCATAGTTCTGGATCAATCATTCAAGCTTCAGTTGTGTTTTCTACTTATATGCCTGCTGCAGATGTTTTATCGGAAAATGCACAAAGCATTTTCTTAGCGATATTCATGATGCTGTCCTTTCAGAGTTTTACTGATATTCTTTATCTTTATTGATGGTGCTGCATCTGGACGTAAATTCTTTTTTACGGTTGGATGAAAGATGGTTATCTGGACGTTTGTAATTTCAAACAAATCTCTCTATATTCAGTGGAGAGAATGTAGCTTTTACCGTCACTACTTTGTATTCACCACCTCTGCCCCTTTATAGCGCTTCAAATAACAACTGTCCCAGTTCTGCTATATTTGAGGCCAATGGATGATCATATTGTATTAATTGGAAGCTGGACTGAGACCAAAGAGTGGGATGAGAATGAGTTTTACTTTGAACTCTGATCATCTAGTGCTGCTTTCAGCAGTGGCAGCATCCGGGCCTTAGCATGGGTTTATTTCTTTAAAAAGCTGCAATCCACAATGTGTAAACAACAGAGATAGTGTGTGCTTTGTCATGCAAACATATTAGAGGTTACTAGCAATGAAAAAGAGAATAGATTGTTTTAGGGATTACTCAGAGGGTGAAGGCTAAACAAGTGGAAAACTAGAATGAATTTGGAGGGGAGCGGTGGGAAGTAATCTTGCTATTGCAATCCCGAGGAGTAGAACAGAGTGGAAATAGAAGGACTGTGGACTGGGTGATTTCAAAAGGGAAAATATTTCATCAAGGACAGTCTTTCCATGGTTAAATCACCCAAATATTATTTGCTTTCTCAGATTGATGTAATTTGTAACTATAGCATTTGTTCCACCTGTGTTAGGACCAGGCACAAATGTCCATCCACTTTTGGAAAAGTACTGAAGTTTGGATACATGCTTAGAGCAAAACATCTGTTAGAAGGTCTAAATCTTTAGGTGATCCATGCGGAATTGTAAATGCAAAGCATCCTTTCATTCTTGTCAGTGCCTCGCAGTGTTTCTGTGATGCAGTCCTGTTCCGCTGGACTGGAATACCATGACACAAGTAATTCATACCCAGCCGTGCGTTCACTTCTCACAAATGAGATAGATCTACTCTGTTCAGATAACCTGCATAACAGACACAGAAACAGTAACACTTTGTAAGCCAAAACCAATGAACCATGCAAGTACCTGGCTCTCTTGTTAGTAAGCTTTATGGCCCACAATACAGTATTAGATTAAACTACAGTCTTTAGTTCCTTATGTGATTTTGAAAAGCTGTAGAAATTGTGTTAAATCTGTCCCACTTTCCTTGTGACTTGGTCCCTAGAGGAAGCTGACACGTACTTATTTTAATTCCATGTTGAAAGTCCATCAGTGGGGCTCTGCTGTTGTGCACTAAAGTTGTTTTTCCATTGTAATTTTATATAATAATGGAATCCTAATGACTTCACTAACAGACATGCAGGATGAAAACTGGCTGTTTTTCAAATGTATAATATTTTTCTTAGAAGGAGCAGCATAATGGAATCATCAAAAGGGTTTCAAAGAGTACCTTCCCTGTTGATTGTTCTTCTCTGGTAATGTAGTCTGTGTGTGCTTGTACTTACAGCATGAGATCACTGAGATAATATGAGAAAACGAGATTAGATTTCGTGTCCCTTTAAAAAAGAAAGAGGGTATTTGATAAGTGCTGCAATTTGTTGAACAGTGGCGTAATCCTAAATGGAAATCCAAATGGAATTATAGGCACTCATGAACTTTCAAGAGTGTATATTTAATGATGATGGAGTTTCATTTTTGTCTTCTATACTTTGTGGTTGAAGCTGTAGAGTTGCAAGCAAACATTAAAATTCCATGAAAGAGATTTTCCCAGGGGAAAGATGTGTATCTGATACTGATCAATCATCTGGAATTGACCCTAGCTGGATTTTCTAAAGGTAAATACGAGGATGATGGGTTGAAGGTAAGTATAGGCAGAACTGCTAGAAAGCAGCAGTGGTTAGAGACCACTAGGATTGCACAGGGCAAGTGTAGTAACATGCAGATTTTAGGATCCTGTTGCTGGATATGCCTATTGGGAGTGTAGAAAGATGGCATGTGTGCGGGGCCAGCTGCTCCTATATAGACTGTGAAGTAGATTAAGTCTCTAGTCCAGTTTACACTTTCTCTGATTCATCATTCCTGTGAGGAAGTCTCACTCACAAAAATGAAGTGATCCTTTACTTAAAATTTCAACAGAAATTCCCCATAGCTGTTTCTGTGTAAAAGCTGTGTGTTCTCCTTGACATCCAGTGTTTACTGCTGTAACATTTTCATGTTTTTCTCTCTTCTGCTTCTATGTATTCAGCTTTGGCTCCTGGTGGCTGAGAATAGCAACTGCCAGTGCTCTCTGGTCTTTGGAAGGCTATTCCGGTGGAAAAGAAATTGTAGTTGCTTTAGTTTCAGTGTCATTTGACTTACCCAAAGTTACGAGGATTTCCAAAGGAGTTGTTTCTTCTCTTTCTCCCTGTGCCAAAGACTAAAGGGGTGATATTTTTTTCTTGGCCTAAATCATTCCATGTATTGTGTACATAAAAGCCCAAAGAGAATTGTGAGTACTTCCTTCTGACTCCAGTGGTATTGGCCCAAGGCCTGAGGCGTACTGGAGTCTGGCTAGTAAATATCCTAAAGTTTGCTCATTAAATACAGATCTCTCAGGCTGTCATCTCTTGAAGTTGTAGAGTTACAAGTTCCATTTTTTGGCAGGAGATCATGGACCATTCTTTAAACTTCATTTCTCAGTTTTCTATACTGTTGCAAAGAGGTTTGCCTTTGTATTTTCACCATTGCTTCTACCGTACCAAACTTCCCCAGTCCCAAAAGCTGTTGTATTCCGAGTCACGTGGCCAGACTCCAGATTCATAGATAGCTTTTACTCAGATTCCAGTCTGGGACATGGTAAGAAGATATAGATACTGTAAAGGAGGGCTTCTGAGTTTGGACATCAGACTTAGTATACTGATGTCACTCCTGGCCACTTTTATGAGTGGGTCATCAAACTTCTGACAATGCTTTGGCTTTGTTTTTCTTCCAGTTTTCCTGCCTTGCAGTCTGCATTCCTGTGGTCCTTATGTCTTTCTTTCCTTTCCGTCTTAGTTCTCTGCCAGCACTAAATGAAAGCCCCTATAACTTAGTCGGCATAAGAGCACGACATCTTCAAATATCCACCTTTCCGTGGATCTTATTTATGTTCCCTAGTTCACTGAGGTTAGTTCTCCCTTGCTGCTGGGCAGAAGCCGCACATTGCTGTTATGATCAGGAATATTCCTCTCTCATTTTCCTGATGGGCTTTTTAGCATCTTGATCTTGGAGTCTGTAGAAGGTTTTGTGTGCTAATACAATGTTATACCTGTAGTTGGGATATAATTCTTTGCTTGGTGTTGTTTTTGTGATGCTGCTCCTTAGTCTGTATCAGCTGATAGTTGAATGAAGATTGTCTGCATCAAGAATGTATGATATAAGAATGATGTATTTGTTTTAGTGTTTCTCCAAGGCAGCACCTCTAGGAAAAATCAGAAACCTTCTGTTCTTAGAGTGGGCCTATGGCACGACTGTTGCCCTGTTGCTCTTTTACGTCAGGCTGACACTGAGAGACAGGCTAGGGGCAGAGTTAGCCTTTGCCCTTGTACCTAAATATCTGTAGTGTCAGCATGCTTCTGCCTCTGTGCCTCAAAGCAGGGTGTCTCCAGGACATGCTTTGGACCTGGGATCTTCTCAATCCTCTCTCTGGACACAGCTGCAAAAGTGGCTGCAGGTACAAGGAAAGAAGTAATGTAGTCTGAGCTTGGCTGGGCCTTTCAACTGGTCTTTGCTTCTAGACTTGCATCTAGCTTGGTTGCTGTGAGAAGCAGAATACTAGGGCCAGAGGGATATTTAGTCCAGCTCTGTATGGTTGGACTCAGCATGTTCTCTGCTAGAACGTAAGAAATGAATGAGTTTGCAAATGTAACTCTCTGATCTCTAAGGCTGTCCCTCACAAAAAGGGCTGGGATACATCATCAGGTCAGTGTCACACAGCATAATCTCCTGTTGCTTGGGCAGTACTCAAGCAATAGCCTGACGTTTACCTGTGGGTAAATGTCAAGCTGCAGTTCTGCGTGTGGCAGTCTGGCACCTTGAGGGAACACCAAATAAATGTTTAAAGTGAAAAAGAGCTAAACCATTGCCAAGAAGTTATAAAGCTGGGGAAGGTACCTGAGACCAGGGAGGAGGCTGTACAAAAAGAACACTAAGTGAGAGATTCTTCTGGACAAGATCCGTGCTCCAAGCCATATGTAACTGCAGTGAACCGGAACGTGTTAAATGGTTGATAGGAGATGCAAACTGTCTCCAAGCAGCACAGAGACCCTCGAGACTGGTAAATAATGAATACAATTCTTCTGCTGTTAGTGGTATGACTCATTGCTTGCATTCTGTTTTAACCACCTGCTGCAGGGGCCAGAGGAGGACTGGGAAGGCTCTTAGACCTGGATTGCAAGAAAAAAACCCAGCTAGGTTTTGAGCTCTCTCTGCTGCCTGGTCATTCCTTACCCATCTAGTTTAAAAAGATATCAACAGCAATTACTGGTAGAGGTAACTGAGGCAAGGACAAATTCAGTCCTGTGTTGTTTGGCAGTGGAGCACCTGGATCCATAAGTTATTTGTCTTCCTTGGCTCTCCTGGAAACCAGGGAAGCAGAAAAGTCAGAGCTGACACGAAGCTCTCCGACCTGTCTCTCGTAGCTTCTGCCAGCAAGCACCAAGGACTTACCCATGCACAAATGCCCAGGGAAGTGCTCTGACAGAGCCCTTCTGTCGAGGGAAAGCCTCAGAAATCATGGACTCAGATGCCCAGCTGCTATGTTTGGATCTTCATTAAAGCACCTGGGCTTTTCCTGGCCTGCCTAAGGCTTGCTGCCCAACTGTCTTCTCCATTCTAGGGCCAATCTTAAATTCAAGGCTGACTTTATTTTCTGGTGTCTAGACCCTGCTTGCCCAGAGCTGTTAGTAATCAACTGTCTGCATGAGATGGGGGATATATTTGTATTTGCCTGGTTTGGGATCAGACTCTCATTCATATTGCTTAATCTTGACCACTGCAGCCTACATGAGGGATTTTTTTAGTGTTTTTCTAGAAGTGATGTTCTCTGTTGCCCTATTTTCCTTTTTGATCCAGAAACTATTGAAGCAGAATCTTGCTAGTAGGAATGCCACCACTTGGTACCAATATCCTGCCTGTTTTCACATCCCAAACTGCTCCATATTTATAGCCACCCCTTATCACAGTAAGTCTTTTTCTCTGACATGTATCCACTTAACCAAAGGCATTGATAAGTTATCTCCCTGTTTAATTCTCCTTTCTTCTGCAAGATGTGTTCCTTCCTTCATTTTTAAGGAGTTGAAAGCAAAAATCCTTGGAGGTCATTAGGAAACTGGATCATTCCCTAGTTCAACCTCCAGTATTAGATCATTCTAGTGACTACACTGCCTGTCCTTCATCCATGATAGCATGTGTTACATGGTAGTTGTCAGCCTTTTCTGAAGAGAATTCAACATCTGTAATGTGCTCTCTCATTTGCTTTTACATATTCAGATAAACAATCTTTCTGCTCATGAATTCTGCTCTTGACGCATCCCTCTGGCAGGGCTTCTTGGTCCTCACAAGCCTAATGCTGTGGGCAGCCTTGCAGCATCCCTCAGCTCTGCTTTCACGTTTTTTATAGTACGGCAGTTGTGTCTGGAAACCACACCTGTGATCCTGAATGGATTTATTGTAAGAAGCAGCTCTTGTTCTGTAGAGCTGGCAATCTCAGTGAGATGGGCGACAGATGAGAATGAAAGAGAGGCACCAGCAGACTGTGACTTGCTTGGCCTCATATGTCTGGGGCAAGGTCTCATGTGCAGGATCTGTGACAGAGCTGGGAAAACGATCCATCTGTCTGGGCCCCCGTCCTTCTGGCATTTCTTCTAGACCAGACAGTCTCCTGAAGTATTAGGTAGTCAGACCTTACAAATAGTCTAACAGTGCAGTGGGGCTGTAAATCGAAACACTGCAAACATTTGTCAGCCTGTGAAAAGATCAAGAGTAAGTGTATAATCTATAGAGCCTTTGTGTCTAACTGAGTTACTCGGAGTTTATACTGGCTTCTTTTGAGGGTAGCGGTGATTGAGAAACTGTGGAAATACCAGCAGTGATGCATATACTTCTGTGAAGTACAAGATCATTCCCAGAAGGAGTGGTTTCTGGGAAGGCAGCATTAAACTTCCAGGAAGATGAAATAGTGTGTCTGGAGATCAGCTGCGCTTCTCTGGTTAATTGATAAGTTTGCAGCAAGAGTGTTCTTTGACTAAAGCAGGAAACACTGCGATCATCCTTTTCTTTAGGTTCCTGACTCTGTGCCCAGCTATGCAGGGCAAGAGCAGGAGTGAACCAGCACAGCTCAGAGAGGCAAAATCCACAAAAAGATGAAACAGCTTTGTTTAGAAAGAAGAATCTGAGGAGGTTTCTATTTCTATCACCTTTCCTTTTGCCCAGTTTACACAGGGGGCTCAAAGTGTTTGTTTTATAAGAGTTTGTATAATATCAAATGTATGCTTCATATATTGTTATTAATATTAATCTGGTTTCCTACCCCTAGAGATCATCAGCTGGAAAGATTAATTTACAGAATAACTCCTTCACGATATTGACTAAGACCTAGCCAGCACCTGGTAAGGAATTGTTAGTTAAACTGCTAGTGTGGATTTTCCTTTGTTGTTAGTATGATAGAGGAAAGGCTACTGTGGTAAGGAAACCAAAGTAAGTTGGCCAGAAAGAACTACTGTATTCCTTTAAAGACAGTTTTCCTGGATATTTAACAGTGTTCTTTTAGTGTGCTAAGAAACAATTCTCATCTTAAATCTAGTCAAAAGGCATGTTGTTACTATCCCATCGATTTGGCATGCTGTAAACCAGATCCAGGCATGAGTACTTATCAAAGGCTGTGATAAAGGCAGTTGGCACAAGACCACTCTAGATTTAAGATGATGTTACCTTGATGCTGCAGTAGGAAGGGGATGAGCCCAGTGCAAACGGCAAGGATGCACTCTTGTGGTGAAAGATGCTGTGGAGGGAATAGGTGGTGTTGAAATCACCTTCTGTTTGTCAGGAAATTAAATGCTTTTACCCTCAAAAAAACCTGAGAAGGTGATCAGCTATACTAGAGAACTTTCACTGCAGCATTGTATTAGTTCACAGGTCACTGGAACTTGTGTTAACTCAGCTGAAGGGTTTTTCTGAGCTTCTTGGAGGCAGGTGCTATCCAGCATGCCTTGGTGTTTGCTCCCCTTGTCAGATATGCATAGCTGCCTTCCAGCCAGCTGTTTCTCTGTATGACTTAGAGGAGGGGAGCTGTCGAAGGGCAAAGATCAGCGGTGACATAGCCAGCTGTCCCCCTGAGGCATGCTGCATGCTTTGGTGAGCCTCTTGAACCATGAAACACTGTCCCTGCTGCCTTTTCTATGCAGACGGTAGAACAACTATAGAAGCTATGCAGGATTGTCTCTCACCCCTGACTTTCAATGGTCTCAAGGTTTATCAGGGAGACTGCCTGGAGAGGGTGGCATAGGAAATGGCTCATGGCCAACTCTCCTATCAAGCATTAAAGTTAACCACTGAGCAGCAAAATCAGAGCCAGGGGGAGAAAAAAATCTCATGACTAAGAACTGGCCAAGAAAAAACACAGGTTGATTGTGGTGAGCCGCTGAGAGACTCAGCCTGTGTTTTAAAAGTGCTTAGGTGCCTCAGATGGAGTTTTAAACTTCCCTAGAGAACTTACCCAGAGACTGTTTTCGGTCTTTCTTCTTGGCCCTTGTTCCTCCTCTGCAGCTCACAGCTGATCATGTGCTTTCTTCTCCCACAGATTACCTACTGTGTGTTCAGAGAGGTTCTTTAACTGTTTGCTAGTGTGTGATGGAGAAGACTTTAGTGTGAGTATTTTGTCTCAACTCTGTCATTTAGGGGCCCTGTGTTTGTTGCACCTCTGGTGCAAGTGTTTTCCTGCAGAGGAAAACAGGGACACTTGGGGATGGTTTATGTAAAGTAGGACTGCCAAAACCCATTTGAAATGGTGCAAAGTTAGGTCATTAGTAGGATATTTTCCAAACCTTTCTTACTATATTATGCAAAAGAAGCAATAGGCCATCAGCAGCTAAATGACTACTATAAAAGGTTAATATCAAACCAATGTGAAGAGCACTGCAGCAGTCTGCCAAGCAGTTGCCTTCGTTATGAATGTGACAGATGGATCCCAGGTACCAAGGCCATCATCTGATGTACAGAGGAAAACAGTTTGTAACACTGCCTTCCTTGTCATATAATCTCCTTCTTGAGATACGTCATTCTGCCTAGCTTTCCAAAGACCCAACTCCACCACTAAAGTTAGGGCAGGACTTCCCTGGACATAAGATTTGGGAACATCGTCTCAAAGTGTCAGATGGGTTGAGAATGATCCAATGCCACCAGTGCAGAGGAGGGAGTTTCCAGAGGTTGTTGGACTTGTTCCTCCATGGAGCTGAGCACTGTTCCACCTGTGTGGCCTTGGTGTTCATGTGGACAACCAAGGGGTAGCGAGTTCAAGAGTCTGGGCTGTGACTGACACTGAGGCCATCTGGATCTCTGTGGATGGAAAAAGGGCCTAGAAGGAGTAGAAGCGCCACTGGAGGCTGAGTAACTAACTGAAAGTTAGTTATTGAGGTAGAATGAAATATCCCACTTTAACAGCTAATGTGGAGCATTCATATATAAAGCCCTTCTTATTTTAAGCATTTAATATATTAGCATATATAAGATAGGGGTGTATTTGAACAGTTCCTAGGAATCCTTGTTGAAAATTGGTTGGAAAAAGTGGAATAACTGGAATACAAAAAGGGGGAATAAATAATGAATAATTGAGTGTCACTGGTTCTCCAAACTGTGAGTGAGTTTTTCCCCTGTCAAAATGCGGCAATTTAATCAGATGGAATAGATTAGATTTGGAACATTAATAGGAACAGATTTTCCTTTTACACCATCAATTTGTAATCGTTGCCAGTGGATCTGCACTAGAAGCTGTACATCAAACTGTGTCCTGTGCTGCACTCAGATGGTAAAACTCATCACCACATCTCTGTGCGCCTGTCATACAGAATTAACTCCTTGGTCCATGTAAGCCTGACCCAAAGCAAATATTGGCAAACAGATGCAGGCATTATGAACTTCAGGAAAAGAAAAAAACAAAAGACTTCTAGATGCTTTTCCAGAATATAAAGCATCTTGTAGATTTTAAAGTACAGTGAAATTATGAGGGATATTTAATCCCACACTGAAAATACCATGTGATTTTCACAAGATGTTGAACAGGAAAATTGTTGTGATTTAACTTAATAAAGCATTTGTCTTTAAATAGTACTCGTTGCTTGAACGTTGAAGTTCAGTTTAGTTCAAGATATATTACCTGAACTAACACATCAGCTTGGTAGGAGAAGGAAAGAACCATGGCAACTCAGAGGAAATTATATTCTGAAGTCCAGATTTTTTTGTCTCCTCTGGATAAATCCTGATCCATAGTAACTGCAATGATTTAATAAGAATGCTCCAGGTTTACCTGATGGCCGCTGACTTCTTCTGAGGAGATACCTACCAAGAGTGTAGTGTTTGCACAGCCTTCTGAGAACCAACCATGATGTCTTAAGGACATGAAGAATTATTTTCTGTCCTTCCTCAGAAGATTTTCAGATGTTATTTCCTTTTTGTACTTATGTTTTACAGATTTTTCAGAACGTGTCCAGCAAACTGGTTTTGGAGAGCAAAAATATCCTGTTAATTTACCAGCTAAATCCACTCTCCGCCTGTGTCTCCCATTGCACGGGCACCTCCCCTGCTTTCCAGGCCAGCTTCAGCTCCTTGGGAGCTTCTGAGGGGCTGGAAGACGGGTCCCACAGTGGCTGGCTCGGATTTCCTTTGAAAACTGTTCCTCTTACGCCATCTTCTGGTTAGCTCTGTGGGACTGACTAGCTGGGCCTGAGAGATGATCCTCCTCACCCTCCTCTGGTCTGCTGCCCACAGGAAGGCAAATCAAGATGTTAAGATGTCCTTGATGGGTGAAGGCATTACCAAGCTCTATCCTTATTCTTCCTGTTGCTTTTCCCTGGGTTGTGACGGAGAGCAAACATGCGATGCAGATGGCACTAGCTTATGAGTGTGTTTGAAGCAAGCTGGCTGTATCGAGTCTACTCACAGATATAAAAGTCACAGAAAATACTGTGAGCTCCATCCTCAGCTAGACGGATGCTCTCCATGTGCTGGATAGTCTTCCTTGAGGCAGGCTTTTCTGTAAATGGGGATGAATATTATCACCAAGATGTTTAATGGGGTAATTTCTCCACTCAGCTTCTATGTAGCTTCCTGTAACTCAGCTTTTTGGTGCAGCCTGTTGAATTAGATGGATGTCCAGTGCAGCATCGTGCACTTCTGGGAGAGAAAGGCTGAAAGTAGGTGGTCTCTTCAGATGGGTGCAGATCTTACTTCTGGGGACTGAGGAGCAGTCAGCCTACAACTGGTTAAACCAACAAAAATCAAGCTGAAGGTCTGTAAGTAGTAGAGCTAAGTAAGAATTACTGGGAGAAAAAAAACAACCCAGAAGTTCTAAGTTTCTTGTCTTGATAACTGCATGAGTTTTCTTCTGTCCTAAAAAAGGTTACCCAGTTTTGTGTTTCTAAAAATGTAAGTGCTAAGCAGTAGAGACATTGATCACTGACTTCTTATGCACATTTAATCAATGTATCTATGCATCACTGAATGAGTGGAGATGAAACTGTGTTTCCTTAGCCGATTTCAATATTGCCCCTGACAATCATAGTCTGAGAACCTGTGCTCTTAAGTTTTATTGCAGACTATCTTGTACAGCTAAATAGGGATGGTAAATTGGAAATTTAATCACTTTTTAAAAAAAGTTAGAGAAGTTCTTGATACTACACAGCTTCCCAGCTGCTTTAAGTGGATTAATCACATTTTCCTTTATTATTTTAAAGTTTTCCTTTTCTTTGTAGTGTGTGAAAAAACCACAAACAACAGGGGAAACTGATTGACAGTCTTGGGGAAAGAGGGAAAGTGCAAAATGCTGCCACGCACACAGAGCAAACTAACTGAAACAGGGATCAAGTTATTCTTTTTAGGCAATGCATGTTGTAATAGGAGCCGAAAAGATTCTGACATGTGTGAGTTTTGAAACAGAAGATGCTATCCCTATCACAGATGAGGTTTGGCTCCTTGAGGAAAAGTTGAGTTTAAAAACCGCTTCTCACTTCACCATGACTGATATGGTCCACTGGAAATTTCAAAACATCGGAGAGTGATGCAACCTCCACAAAGTCTTTATTTGGAAGATGTAGCTATCTTTGGCTCACTTCCTTGGATGGGACTGTAAGGCAGAGCTCTACAACTGAAGCAATGTAGTGCCCCTTGTGCTATTCATGCACTACAAAGCCTTTGTAAACAACCTCCAAAGAGATTTAAAACCAAAAATAAAAAAGGAACAAAAAAAATCCCCTGGTGCTGAGCACCTGTAATAGCTACAGAGTCTTTTTGAACTGTACCAGGAGCAACAGGAATGGCCGAGTGCCAAGGTGGCCAGAGCCACCAACCAGCTGGAGCCAGCCCCAAAAGCTCAGTGCTGGAGCCCTGTGCCAGCTGCCACCTGCAGCTGTACCTGGCAGCAAGGAGCTACTGCAGAGTCCCTGCAGGAGCACTCTGGCTCAAGGGTCCAGGTCTGGGTTGTCCTCCTTATCTGATGGCAGAAGAGACATTGGGCTTGAGTTACAGCTCTACAGTTTATAAATTCTGTTATGCAGGTTCCATTTTGGTATCCTGGTGGAAAGAACCCAGCTTCAGGATACATGTTCTTAGCTAAATTCCATCTGAGCTGTCTCAGCTGCAAAAAAACCAAATTAGATTCTGACAACTTATGTAGAACTATGCATCCTCCTACCATTGCTGCCCAGTCTATGAGGTGCAATTCAAGATGAACTCATTAAAGGTTTGTGTTTCAGTGTGGGAAATGCAGAGTTGCCTTTTTGTATTTCTAGTGGCAATATCAGCAGCTGATAGCAATGGACAGGTGAAAAATGTGGAAAGCTCTGTTTAGGTCAAGAAGAATTCACTTCCTAGCCCCCATAATAGGTTATAAGTATGTGATGACTAATTTTAAATGTGAAAAAATCTCTCTGTAGCTCCTCTAATGCTCATACAGCAGCCAGCATTATTGCTTGATGTATAGCTGCCTGGAGTGAACTTTCAGAGGAGACACAGCAGTTGCACTTTATGCTGTGAAGTTCTCATGTAACACTGCAGGCATCAGGCAGGAGTGATTGCTTTTTGCACAGGCATCTGCAGCTGCTAGAAAAACTGTGTCTCCAGAATGCAGCAAATGCATGGAATCAAAGCGTTGGATTCAAAAAGGAGATTTGTGCCTGAGTAAGTATGAAGTCTTTTGTCTCATTTGTCTCATAGAAGGTTAATAAGGCTTTTAAAAGGCTTTGCAGTTTTAGTTGGGGTTTTTCATTGCAACCATGAACAAAAGCTCTACCTGCCTGCCCCAGGAAGTGCATGCAGGCTTATTGTCCTGATTTCAACTGGGATAGAATCAAGTTTCTTCTAGACAGCTGCACTTCTAGGCAACTGCAGCATTTTAAGTGAGGTGTGGGAATAGAGTTGATAAATGTTTTGGTGTGTGGTTAGGCAGTGCCTAGTTTCTGGTGTGAGAGGGATACAGTTTATGAGAATGCCAAGGACTTTCCTCTTTTCCGTGTTTCACAAGTGAGCAGATGTATAAACTGGGAGGAGTGGATCCAGGGCAGATGACCTAATTGATCCAACAGAAAATCCCACACCACAAGGTCACGCTCAATATACAATGGGAAACTTTCTAGGGACTCACTCCATCTTCAGACTCTACCTTTGGCAGTCCCTTGCTGTTGTGAATGAATTTTTTAGGATAAAATATGTATTTAGATAAAAGAATGACTTCACAGAGTTTGTTGTCACACTATCACTTACTACATAGAAGAAATATACAGAGGGAAAATTGTGTGTATACAGTCATGTGTTCTGAGAATGTTTCTAATCTCTCCCAGACAGTGGGGCAGGAACCTGATGGCTGTATCTACACCTGCATCCATTAAACAAGAGCTCAGTTCACTGCTGCCTTAGGAGCTGCACAATAGTTTGCACATGCAGCAGAATGAGTGGTGGCAATGCCACTGAAAATAAACAGGGAGACTAGAGACCCAGGTTGTGTTAAATGGTGGCCTGCAGCTCAGCATGGTAGCAAAAAAGGCCCTTTTGATCATATCACCGAGGCTGTTCTGGGAACTATCTTTGGCTACCCTTCTCCCATCCCTCACCATACGCTGTGCTCTGCCAATGCAACTGCATGTATAGTCACTCCCTAACCTAGTTCTGTCAGAATGATGCAGGTTAGGTTAAGTATTTTTTATATGGGAAAAGTAGCCCCAAGGCCAGGTTCCCTTGCTTAACTCCTATTACGATAATAGCATGCGACAGTCTTATTATGTTCTACTCGGCTGTGTGTGATCAGCTCCTGATTGGACTTAATGTCTCTGTAAATAAAAGAAACACAGGACAAAAAGCATGAGATTTTATAAGCAAATGGTCCCTCCAAAATCTGGCTGGTTCCTGGAAGAGTTAACTCATTTAGAAACCTTTTAGTGGGCCATATTGATTACATGGATGTGTTCAGAGCAGCTGTGGATATTGCAGTAACAATGAACTGAGGCAGTTTATCAGCGCATCAGTTATTTTACTGGGATAAAAAAGAGCTTTAATTGGACTAATGATGATGGACTCAATCTTATGTTGAAGCTATCTGGCTGTCACAAAATTATCTCTCAGCGAGCTCATCTGTTTTGCAAAGAAGAAACTCATAATCTCATAGGATGGAAGCTGTGCTGGCTATTTATAGTCACTGATTGTATTTATGAAGAATATCATGACTTCACAAGAGCTGTGGCACTAATCTCGCTGGTGAAGCATTTGTCCTAATTGAGAGGGAGCTGTTTGCTACAAAGCCAGCCATGGACTAAAAGGGCCATTGCACGAATTTGTCATGCTGGCTCTCATTTGCCTGCAAAACCGGCAGGTGAATCAGTGCATCCCAGATGCCGAGCAGCCCGAGAGCCAGGCAGCTGTCTGAAAAGGAGACAGTGAGACAGAGGAGGCAATATTCCTACCCAGAATGGCTGCGAGTGGCTGAGACGAAGGCAGGGAACAGCATAGGGACAGTGGAGAACACGCTGCAGCCAGCTGGCTGCTGGAGGGCTGCAGTGGTGGGTTTGATAGTTCTCAGTTAAAAAGCAGGCTGCTGTTATTATACCAAGGACAGTGGGAGAGTTTACTACTTCTCAGTATTTCCTACTCTGTTCCAGACTAGCTGGCCAAGGGTAGCTCTTAGTACTGTGTATTTGCTTTTGGTACCTGACAGGGAGGTTTAGGCTGGACATCAGGAAAAAAAAATTCACAGAAAGGGTCATTGGGCACTGGCAGAGGCTGCCCAGGGAAGGGTTGGGTCACCTTCCCTGGAGGTGTTTAAGGGACGGGTGGACGAGGTGCTGAGGGACATGGGTAGTGTTTGATAGGAATGGTTGGACTCGATGATCCAGTGGGTCTCTTCCAACCTGGTAATTCTATGATTCTATGAAATGCCTTTGTGGTTGTTTGTAGAGATCACTCAGGACCATGGAGCTAGATAGGGGACATCTCCAAGAGGTCAAACATGCTTGCAACTGAGCCAAACGGAGAAGCTGTTAATTGGAAAGCAAGGGTGGGGTTTCTACAGCCTTCAAGGCTGAGAGGAGCAACACCCCACAGAGATCACTGCTGGGTAGGAGGAGGGCGATTGTGGAAGTGAAACCTGCTCATACTAGAGCTTTGTTAGCAACTTCACAACAGGATATGAAGCCAGGCCTGTAGGACAGGTTGTGGGTGCAGGGAACAGTGCCAGAACTGCAAGGGCTCTGAAGGGAAGGAGCGTGGGCTCATATCACCTTTGCTGCCACTCTCTCCATCTGGCTCTTGGTGTCTTGCACTGCAGCTGTAGGATCTCTCAGCCATCAGCAAGCTCCTGGGCTGCAGCACACCTCACAGGATAGGGCAGCCCTGAGTCTGAATTTACTTTTTCTCTTTGAAATCTACAGAAATGGCTTTGCTTGTTTTCAGCCTGGTCTGCTGAAACCTGTCCTTTCTGGTTGTGGGCTCAGTGATTCCACAAAGACAAGCAGACTTGTATGTGGGGTAATTACAGGATAAACTAGGACCATGTCAGTTGAAAAGGCCAGAATAATGCTCCTTTAAATCATAATCCTTCATGTAATATCACACTTTAGTTGTCATAGAAACCATGGCATCTCTAAGACTCACAGCTCTTGATCCAGCAAAACAGTTGAGCAGTTGCTTTTAATATAAAGTACATGCTTAAATCCCAATTATTTCTATGGTACTGCTTGTGTGCCTGGAGCAAAACTTGCACTTTAAGTTTTTCCTAGATTAGAGTAATGTGGCCCAGTAAAACCCTCTGACTGCTTTAGTTAAGCCAAAACATCAAAAATGCCAGTACAGGAATGGTCTAAAGAGGGTCCAAACAGAAGGTTTTTTAAGAGAATGTGTTGAAAAGTGAATACTTCATTAGATTGCATCATTGTGTCTGCTTCTGCAAGCTGAAAAAGCCTTAGAATAATGCTTTTCATAATTCCTTCCATTACTTGGGACACTGGACATCTTTTCATTCTGTTGATTGTATGAAGTGAATAATTTATTTATGACTTTGGAAAATACAGAAGTTTGATTATAATTTTAGTCTAACACAAGCATTCATACTTCCAAATTAAGTAACTATTCTAATATAGTTGCTGTATGGTATTTTGTATTTAGATTCTGGACCAATAATTGCTATTTTCATTTTAAGGTACATTTTAGGCTTGATTTAAGGAAGAATTTCTTCACCATGATAGTGATGAGACACTGGTCCAAGTTGCCCAGGGAAGTTGTGGCTGCTCCATCCCTGGAGGTGTTCAAGGCCAGGTTGGATGGGGCTTGGAGGCCCTGACCCAGTGGGAGGTGTCGCTGCCCATGGTGGGGAGGTTGGAACTGGATGATCTTTAAGGTCCCTTCCAATTCTAATGATTCTATGATTCTATGATTTTAGCACTCAAAGTAGCTGAAAAAAACCCCGATGATAATATCCTTACATCTCTGTGAAAACAAACAAAAACTGGAGACAAATTAAGAAAACCCTACATATATTTTAGTTCAAAGATCTGGCAGGGTTTAAAATATCTTTCAGTTGGGTCCATGGTTTATGGTTCTTTGAGTAGGTGCCAATGTCGTATATTCAACTCCTGTTGCAAATAAATTTCAAAGATAGCGTATAATATTTTACTCATTTACCTTAAATGTAGTCTTGTTCCAAAGATCATACTACAAACAAAATACTTGGGGGAACTCTCTTCAGTGACTGAATGTTGCCCTTCAGACAGGGCCTTGGTTAAAGCTTGCTAGACATGATAGTAGGTTTCCACTGGAGGTCTATGGGTTTTTCATCAGAATTAGACAGGTGGTTCAGTCTAGGTAGTCATAGAATCATAGAATCACCAGGTTGGAAGAGACCCATCGGATCATCGAGTCCAACCATTCCTAT
>WAAB01014278.1:348432-392139 GCA_013389865.1 Piaya cayana | reverse complement strand
CCGCCCCTCATAAGGTCTGTTCTCCAGCCTCTTCACCAGCCTTGTCATTCTAAGAGGGTTTATAAGCTTATGTCGTGGTTTATAATTCATGTTTGTTGGCTCCATGAGTTCTGTGGAGTTGTTGCTATTGCTCTGGCTGGCCAATCTCAGTACGAAAAGAACAAGAAGCATGAATTCAGCAACACTAGGTCCATTAAAAGTTAATCCTTTGACAAATTCTAGCAGTTGATAACTGGACCGACCCACAACTGTTATAACCATTCAAGAAAGTTCCATGTTCACATCCAGTCTGTTTCTGTGCCAAGGAGACTTGTTGTACAGGTCTTCAATAAATGAACATGACGCTAACTCCACAGTAAGTTCAGTGCATTTATGATGCTTTCTTTATGATGCCAGCAGAAAACCAATAAGATTCTGAAGGCATAAGCTTTTGTGGAAATGAAAGCAGGAGTTAATAAATGTGGCTGAGTCACAATTCACTTTCGATTCAAAGAATGCTGGTGGACAAATCTTCCTACTGTTTACTGAGCTCCACCAGCTGGTAAATTCCCTGTGCATTTCTAAAAGCTCTTCTTGTAAAAAGTTAGAATTTTGTGAATAAAAAAAGGCTTTGAAGCTGTTCTGGGCTCTCCTTGCCTGCAGAGGAAGGTGGAAGCCTTCATACAACTGCAAAGATAAATCAGTGAGTGTGCTGTTGATTTTGCTGATTCTGGAGTACTCTGACAAAGAAGTAGAATCTCATCTGTAAAAACATTTTATGAAGTAGTGTGATTAATGTGAAGAATTAATAAGAATTTATGATGAGCTGTAATTGCTTGCAAGGCAAACAACCACACAGAGGGATCGTTCCCCAGGTTAGTTGTTTGAATTAATATTACCCTATAAATTTAATTAATTTAAGCCCAGGTCAGCTATCTAGAATCTGAGAATGAGACAGGGAAAAGGGGCAATATATCACTTTTCTCTCTTATACTTTTGGGGTTTAGGTTCAGTTTTGACACAGCTCATCTGAGTCTACGAACTTGCACCATTTCAGCGCGTTCCTTCCAAGTCATTGTAGGTGGTGGATAGAATAGGATTGACTGTGCTGAATGCCTGAAAGCAATTCGAGAGCACAAAAAAAAGGCATCTCTTCTTTTATCTCCAGGATTGTTAACATTACAGGGCCTCTTTCCCTCTTTCAGGCAGGCACACAAGCTGTTAAAGCCTTCCAGAAGTGTTCGGCGCTAGGTGGTGGTGTGTGCTCACTGGAAAATGCTGCTGATGCTGTCAGGAGTGCAGCAGGAATTCAAACTGGGTTAGCAGAGTGGCAGAGCTTCGTTCTTTGAAACATGTGGGCCAGAGGAGGGTTTTAACAGTCTCTAATCGACGTTGCTTTCCCACAGCTCACTTATCCAGCTGCTGTGCCACCATGAAACCACACTCTTTTCTCTTGGCCTTCCTATGGTATTTTTTATTTTTCTTTAAAGGCTTAGTTTTAAATATTGCTGTTTTCATTTTAGGGTACATGTTAGCACTGAAAGTAGCTGACAGAAGTATGAAAAAAATCCTGGCCACCTTAGGCCACCCTTTTCCTCTCTTGGTGGCCACTCTTAGTAGCTCTTTTGCACCACAGCGTTGCTGCCTTAGAGACTTCTAGAATCATAGAATCATAAAATAACCAGGTTGGGAGAGACACACTGGATCATTGAGTCCAACTATTCCTATCAAACACTAAACCATGCCCCTTAGCACCTCGTCCACTCGTGCCTTAAACACCTCCAGGGAAGGTCTTACTTCACAGGAACCTCTTACTTGACAGTGGCAGGAAGCTTTGGGCCAACATGCAGGTTGTGCTTTCTTCTTCCCAGTTTAATTTCATTTTTCTTGGCAAAATCCCCAGCTCCCTCTGTATATCGATGCTAAATAACCCCTCTTTTAGTGCTTGCACCCTGCACAAATTGGGAGACAGAATATGAACACACGGCTTGGCAACTACCTGTACTATTGGTTATATGGTACAGTTGTGTGCTAAGGCAGCAAAGGGATCATAAAGATCCTTTAGCTCTTTCCCTACAGTCCTGTTTCTCTCCTGTCCTTGTGGGAATTTAGTGTTGTCTTGTTTAACTATCCTTTAGTTAAAGTGTTGATACGAAGACTGGTTCTTCAAGCCAGACAAATCTTCCTCAGCCAGGTAGTGGACAAGTTAAGACTCTTGTCTCAAGGAAAAAAAAATACCACTGGTGAGCTCATTGCCACATTCTGTGTTCTTGTAGGTGTCTCACAGATTCAGTGTTGTTCCGAGCTTGCTCTGTGTTGTGCCTGCAGCAAGAGTGAGAGCAAGTCTGATCTAAGATTGGAAGGTGTAAAGGAGGGTCCTAATGGACATGGGCTATATCTGAGCACCTAGTTCTGGTGTTCAGTCCTTTTTAAGTCCCACTCCAGAAATTTGTCCTTAGAGCCCCAGACTTTGTTCTGATTTCTGGTCCTGTTCTGCTATGATCACAATTGCAGTGCTCTAGGTGCAGGTTTGCCTCCTGTGTTAGTCAAGGAGCTTTCCTGTCTTTGTGGAGTGATAATGGCAAACGCCACCCAGTGTTACACTGACCTTGCTCTTAGCTGCTCCTTGAACTTGTTGGGTTGCTTAAATACAATAGAAACATAGAATAAAATATTTTATTCCACAGATTACCTTAGAATCAGTGACTAACTAGAGAAGAGAAAGCATTCCCTCTTTTGGAAATATTGTCAAAGCCCCATGTCTTACCCTGTCCACAAACCAGGGCTCGTCTGTTTACACATAGACAAAGAGATGGAAACTTATCTATAAAAATGTTTTCTTAAATAGACAGATCAAAGTGAAGAATACAACAGAATAGAATATACCAGGCAGGATAGATTCTGAAACCAGACTCAGCATCTGCTCTATCTTACATAGCCGAAACAAGAATGTAGATGGAAATGTAGAGAATCCTGTGGAAAGTAGGAAGTGTGGTGACATAGGAAAGAACTGGGAAAGGTGTGGGAATATATAGCATGAGACCAAGTCAGACACAGTATGATATAAAAACATAATCTAAAATAAAACAGGATTCACCACATTTGTGGTTTAGAAATCAAGGGGTTGAGATTTTTTACCATTTCTGATTTTTCTGCACCTCTTGGAATTATTTCAGTGTCCTCATTGTTATACAAAATGCCTCTTCGTGTCATCTGATAATTTCATCAGTAACAGTCTCTTCTAAACCACTATGAAAGCTTTGAAATCAACTCTTAACGCAGCACCACCACCATAATCCATTTTAAACACACCAAGTACCTTTCCTTGCTCAGTAATTTGCACTTTTTATTCCTTGTTCAAAATTCTTAAGCTAGTTCTCAAGCTATATGGATGCTGTTATGTCAAAAGAGATGTGAATTAATGTGACATTCAGACTTTTGTGATTCAGTCTTTCAAATGTTTGTTTAAATCCTGGTGTATTTGTTCTGCTACTTCCCTTTATTCACTAATGTTGTAAATCTATAGGAGGTTCCCTTCCTTATCCTTCAGGGCAAATGTAACTCCTTGTGAGTCTGTTGTCCTTCATCTCTTTTAGTGGCTTTTTGTGTATAGAATGTGTTTCTAGCAGGAAAAGAGTCATATTTACAGAATGGTAACTCCTGGGATCTTTCTTTTCTAAGGTTCAATCTTGCATTTGATTCTCTGAGACTGCTGTTTGCTGTGGCTTTTTCTCAGGCAATTCTTGATACTTCAGGTCATATTTATAAAATTTTTAAAAAGGTCTATCTTGTCTGTCCTTCTTTCAACCATAAAGATATGAGGGTTAATTTTCCAGCTGTACTTCACGGCTGTTGTTTTTTTCAGTTTCTGCCAAAGCTGATTTTGCATGTTTAGTATTTAAAGGGTATTGAATGCAGAGTATGTAAAAAAGCTCCATACCAGAGCTTGGTAGATCTTGACTTGTGGTCTCTGGATCCCTGTGACCTCCAAATCAGAGAACAATTGAAAATCACTGATCCAGCTCACCAATATTTTAATTCCTGAGAGTACTGTGTGATCTTGGAAAAGCATAGCCTGTCCTGTTGTGGTGACAGTGAGAGAAAAACTGCTTATAATGAGCACTAGGGAGAAACTTAAGATCTGAGATGAATTGATTCTCATAAAACCTTCAGCATCAGCTTAAGTGGATGTGCCATGCTGCTTCTCCAGAGACGCAGGCCCTGAGCCTCTTCTCCCCATCCCTCTGCCTCATGTTCCCTGTGAGTATTCTCAGCACAGAGAATGCACAACACCCAAAGTACGGGCTCTGACAGCTCCAGTGGCACTTTGCCTGCTCCCCTCAAGCAAGAAGGGTGTTAGGGTAGGATGAGACATGGCTAGACACAGTGAAGTTATGACTGTTTCTGGCCATCAGTTATGACTGAACTGGCCCCAGGGTCTGGGTGTCTTCCCTTTTCTCAGACAGCTGGGTTCCATCGGTAAACAGCAGAAGCAGGAGAAATCCCGGGCCTGACACCAGCTCATCATATAACTTTGATAAAGTCCCTTCCTGGTTTGTGTCAGAAATTGTTTGCTGAGTTACTGCAATGCTAGAGTACAGTTGGGTCCTAAGGCCATCTACCTACCCGATTCTGCAAAAGCACAACCACCTAAGACCTATGTGACTTCCTCGCATATAAAATGAGGCTGTGTGCTGTGCCTGTTTTGGTGTGACCCTGGCAGAGTTAGCATTCGTGAAGCACTTCAGATGTTCTGTTGAGGGTTTGAACAGGCAGGGTACTGTCACAGGCACTGCGTTGTTCCCCAAAATCTAAACTCAGTTACAAAAAGTATGAGTAACTGAGAAGCCCTGGGTGGTAGGTTGCTGTGATGCATTTGATTTGTGCTTTCCAGGCTAAGTGACACAGTAATGTCTGGCTGTGTTTGCCCAATCTAAAACAATAACTCTGATCTGCCCAGCTCATCTCAGTGCCTGCCAACTCAGATGCCCTGTGCTGGTATTTTAAATATAGACAAACTTAACTATTTCACTGCCTATCAAAATAAGAAGAAAGGAAGAGGATGAAGGAGCTGTGTATTCAGCCGTGAATAAGATCGCACCACAGCACTGTGAGTTCTTGACCTGGGGATCTGCCCATCTCCCTGCCCCGCCTTCCAGCCAGCAATGTAATTAGCAGAACTGAGCCTGGCATCTGACCTCTGCTCCTGTCCATCCCTTTTAAGCTTCTGTGATGGCCAGGGAAGATAAGCTTGCTGAGCCCTATAAGGCTTATGAATCTGTAAACCTCAAGGAAGGGATGCAAGTCCTAGGGACTCCAGGAAAGGTGTGTTATCATGCTCTGAACATTGCTGTATGCAGCAACCTCTTCCCTTTCTGGGTTTGGAAAAATCATGCCACGTTTCCTTTTTATTTTAGCTTATTCAGTGATTTTATGAAATGGCATGCCTCAAATGCGTCTGCATGGTTCCTTATTGCTTTCAGAGATCTGCTTTTCACCTGTGTTTAAGCAGCTATGTGAGCCATAAAGGAGAACACTAGGCATATTCCCTCACTGTGCCTTTTAAAGCATGTACAAGCAGTTTGGTTTCTGATGTGTTTGTACAGTGGATTCTAATCCCCATCTGCAGTGTTGCAAGTCTGTGATTAACATGGCTTTGCTTTGCTGTGGCTAATAAATTAATTCCCACAACTTTCATATGGAACAAAACCATATCATTAACCTTGCTTGGCAGACTCTATTCAGCTTTTGACTGTTCTGAAATACACACTGTTCAGTAACGCATATAAGTATACTAGAAATACAAATCCACAAGCAGCAATGAAATCTTCACCAAACGTCTATTACTGTTTCCTGTACAAGACTGCAAACACTTTTAAGTGGCTGAACACCCTAAAGAAGGGACCTATTTGACTCTGTTCTGACAACTACAGGGATGGACTTGGAAAAACTGTGGGAACTACTCTCTGACCATCCTGGGTAAAAGCCATGCTACTGTGGGTTTTTAAAATTATTATTTTCTCTAATGCTAAATTCAAGGACATAGTGTTTGACTGTGTGGGGGCACCTCCTTGACCCCTATCCCTGAACATCTGGGCAACAGTGTCACTGTCTGTCCCAGGCTCCTCTGTGACAGGTTGGTTTTGAAATGCCCTTCCTTAACTGTTAAAGCCTTTAAAAGTAAAATAGGTATTTGAGGGACTAAGCCATCTCATGTGCTCTGCATGCCATGCTTCCTGAAACTGCACTGTCCAGCCATTTCGTCAGCTTTTATGCATTGCTGTTTGGTTGTTCTAAAATGCTTTGAAAGTGACTTCAGTATTGAAGGAATGGTTTTGATGCTGAGAGCTCAGAAGCTCATATGAAAGCCTGGCTTCGATAAGCAAGATAGCTTGGATTGTATCCTGGAACAGCAGGAAGCTCTTGAACCCTTTTGCCTTTGCCCAAGGTTTCAGGCAAGGTTCCTGCCTTATCCTTCTCTCTATAGGTAGCAAGTGTTGTCTTTTCTAGACTCAGGCTCTGCTGCTACCTGGGAAAAAGTTCATTCTACCACAGGATCGGCTATTTTCAGACTGCACCATCCATCACTAAAACCAATTTACACTTCCTGCCATCTCATTAACTTTATCCTTTTCTTTCTCCTTCTGCTGTGGTTTAGGGTTACAAAAGATCTGGGCCTTCCTTATTTCTAAAACGGCAGTTCCTTCTTCAGTGCCTGCCATTTCTCTCAGGAAAGTGACACCAGGATTAAACAGAAAGACCCTTTCTAGGGGCTAGGCTGTAAATGAGAGAAATGAGGTCAGAAAACAAAACCATAAACCATTCTTGGAGAAACAAATCAATCCTCAGCTAGGCATAAACACTCAAATCAATGTTCAGGAGCTTCACTCAGGGGTAAAGTGGGAAATGCAACAGACCTGGAAAAGGCATTCACAGGAAGAAAAGGACTAATACAAACTGAAATTCAACTGCGCTTTGGGACACCCTTTCTTTAAGCCTCAAACGACTCCTGCTTTCATCAAAACATGTCCATCCTACATCATTGTTCATTTCCTTCCTAATGGCTCATCCTGAACTCATCTTTCCTCCAGTTCCCTTCACCCCTTGCTGCCAGCTCTCTGTCTTACCAGAGGCCTGCTTGGTCAACGTGTTGGAGACATGACTTGGAGTAAATGCTAATGGGAAAGAAATTTCTGGTCTAAACTACTTGGTTTCTTTTTTTTTTGCTAGTTCTACCCAAGAAAGCCATGAGGAATCTGCTGTTTGTTTTTTTCTGAGTCTCCATTAAGGATCCTCAAAAAACGTAGTCTATTTAAATGAAAGAGAGGGGAAAGAAACAGAGAAGGTTATGAAGGTATATTAACTCCATAACAGAAGTTTGGCCAAAGCTCAGATCCCTGGAAGAAGAAATCTAGCTGTATGACAGATGGAGAGAGGTTTCTATGATGCTGAAGGTGGACATGGAGGAAGAAAGGTAGAAAAAAGTGGTGCTTACAGGCATTATAGATTAAGGGAACTTGAGAGCATCTGCAATTACCAGGATCTGATAGAGTGATCCTGAGGGTCTTTACTAGGATTAAATTCTTCTAGTTCTTCCCTTTTGTGCATTCATTTTGGTCTTTGGAGGCTCAGGATTTCCTGAGTCATCTTGTGGCCAATGTGAGATTCATGTCAAAGTCCCCTGGCAAGTCCCTGGAGGAGGAAACAGGAATGAGTCAGACACGAGGAACAACTCTTTACACCTCTGAAGCAGCCTCAGAGAGCAAGGAAGCCCCAACATGTTCTCAAGGTCTTATCACATGTATGCACCTCTCTGCTGCATGGCTGCCAAAACCAATGAGATGTCACAATCAATTGGAGAGGAAGAGGAGAGGGAGGGCAGATGAGAAGACAAAGAGGATGGAAGGCAGAGAGGCAGTGACAGAGGCGGTTCTGGTAAGGTGTGACGAAAGGTGTAGTTTGAACTTGCTGAGCTGACCCACCTATCTGCTGCAGTGAGGCATTCTAGGCCAAAATCCTATTGTATGAGGGAAATAGGGCTGAGTCACCCAATTCATTCTACTTCTGTGTCATGCATCACATCATGTAACTCCTGACAAAGTCTGATTTGTTTAGTTTTGTCTCCGGTGTTCCCATAGAAAGGGTCCTCCAGGCCCTCTCTAACAGGTTGGGTCATAATTTCCTGCTGTTCACTTACAGCTAATTTGCCCTTATACTTAAATCTTCCCTTATCCCTCACAGGTCTTCTCACTGCTTGTTGATGCACTGACAGACAACAGTCATCCCACTCTGTCTTTGCTTTGCAGGCCTTGCAGTCTGAGCCAACAGACAGCTCAGCCCGTCTAGGAACGCTGAGTTGCACGCACTGTGTAGTAGGAGTCTTCCCAATGAAACCTCCAAGAACAGGTCTTCCAACTCTGTGGACTTTCTGATGCCTTTCATTAAGAGTATTTAACCTGCGTCAATCGTTCTTGGCTTCCTTTGTAGCAAAGAGTGTTTGTTGTGGCCCTCTTTGCTGGAAGGATAGGAGATTTCAGGCCCTCAGATCAGTGAGACTTCCATACAGTTGGAGTCAGGTATGTGCACAACTTACTCTGGATCAAGATTAGAGTTCTCACCACTTGACAAGATCCAGCTTGTAGTTTGTGAAGTGCCACCAGTTTCTCTGAAATTGAAGATATGTATAAAATATCAACAAAATAAAAGAGGTGCTTCACTCTTCCAGGTGTGTGTGTGTGTGGATGTGTGTGGTGCATTAATCAAAACCTGGTTGGTAAACAAGAATGATGTTCTGCAACAGTGTAACTTGTATCACAGTGATCTCTTCATGCCCTCTGAGAGCTGATCCTTGCTCCCAAAGAGCTGTCAACTGTCTGTGGGCAAAACCAAGATGGAAAGGGACAAATAGAGGCACAGGGATGATTTTTCCTGTGTCAGAAGTGATAGACATAGAGGCAGCAGCATCTCTTGATCCCTTGAATGGGGGGCGAGTATCAATTTTACTCAGCTTTCATGCCTTGTGGTGCTTTTTCTAGGGGTAAAATGTTGAATAAACAAGGACAGAGAAACTGAAGTGTGCAACCCCAACATTTTTCTCAGCCTCTATTGCTTCTTTTCTGCCTGTGAAGACAGCCCCCAGGTTTTATTGAATATTGTAAGTCCCCGCTGGATCTCCTGTGGGAGCACTGGCAGGCCCATGGGACTCGGGGTGGCAAGCCTGCACTCTGTTTGTGCTGTTTCTCGCCAGAAATAAAGTGTGGGCAGTGAGGGCAGAAGGCGCTGGGGGGTGCAGCTGCAGGACGGTGCGGCTGCAGAACAGGGGAAGTGCAGTTGAGCAGGGGCTGGGGGTCAGGGGTCTCCAAGGTTGGGGAAGTGGAGGGCTCTGAGCCGAGGGGGCTGGGAGGCTCTGAGCTGAGAGGAGCAGGGGTCTCTGAGGTTGAAGAATGGGGAGACTCTGAGCCACAGGGGCCAGAGGGGTCTGAGCCAGGAGGGCTCCAAGGTCAGGGAAACTGGGGGTCTCCGAGACTGTGGGCTGGGGGTCTCTGAGATCAGGGAATTGCAAGGCTCTGAGCCGAGAGGCCCGGAGAGCTCTGGCAGCAGGGCAGGGATGTGTGAGGTTTGGTGACTGGAAGGCTCCCAGCTTGAGAGATCAGGGGATGCTGAGGTTGTGGGATCGGGGGTCTCTGAGGTCAGAGGGATCTGAGCTGGAGGATTAGGGGTCTTGGAGGTTGGGGGAATGGGGGTTTCTGAGGTCAGGGGAATTGGGGGACTCTGAGCTGGAGAAGCAGGGGTCTCTGAGGTCGAGTGAGCTGGGGGGTCTCTGAGCTGGGAGATCGGGGTCTCAGAGGTCAGGCAAAGGGGGATCTGCGAGCCGGGGGATCAGGGCCTTCAGAGGTCAAAGGAGCCGGGGGGTCTTGGAGGTCGAAGGAGCCGGGGGACTCTAAGGTCGTGGGATCGGGGGTCTCGGAGGCCGGGGGTCTCCAAGGTCAGGGGATTGGTCTCCAAGCTGGAAGATCGGAGGTCTCGGAGGTCAGGAGAACGGGGGACTCCAGGTCGGGGTTTCTGAGGTCAAGGAGGCTGGGGGTCTCCGCCCCGGGGACGCCGCTGGGCGGCCTGCAGCCGGGCCCCGCGCCGTCGGGCCGGTGTCCGGGGCGNCCGGGAGCGGCACGGGAGGCGGCGGCCGCGTCTGCCGAGCGAGGAGCGGGGCAGGCCGGCACAAAGGAGCCGCGGCCGCCGGCTGGGGCCGCCCCCGCCATCCTTCGGGGCCGGCGGCGCGGGCCCGGGCCCGGAGATGAGGCCAGGATGTCGGTGTCAGGGCTCAAGGCCGAGCTGAAGTTCCTCGAGTCCATCTTCGACAAGGACCACGAGCGCTTCCGCATCGTCTCCTGGAAGCTGGACGAGCTGCACTGCCAGTTCGTGCTGCTGCCGCCGGGCTCGGGCCCGCAGCCGCCGCCGCCGCTCACCATCCACTGCAACATCACGGTGCGGGGCCGCGGGTGACTCAGCGCGGACAAAGGGCGGCGGGGGGACCCCTGCCCGGCGGGGCCTGCGGGACCAGCCACCCGGGGGCTCGTGCTTCTCGCCCTCCGGGACAGGGCACCGAGGGGACTGGGCTTCTCGCCCTCCTGAAGAGGGGACTGGGAGGCTTATTCTCGTTCTCCTAGAGGAGGGACAGGAAGGCTTCTTCTCGCCCTCCTGGACAGAGGACAGGAGGCTTCTCGCCCTCCTGGAGCAGGGACCAGGAGGCTTCTTACCCTCTTGGAGGAAGAACGGAGACGTTTCCCATTCCTGCTCTACTGGAGAAGGGACCAGGAGGCTTGTTCTCGCTGTCCTGGAGGGAGGGCAAGAGGTTTTTTTATTCTCGCCCTCCTGAAGAAGGGACAGGGAGGCTTCTTCTGGCCTCTTGGAGAAGAGACCAGGAGGCTTCTCCTCGCCCTCCTGGAGAGGGGGCAGGGAGGCATTTCCTTCTCACTCTCCTGGAGAAGGGACGGGGACTTTTCCAGTTCCTACCTCCATGGAGGGAGGACGGGGACGCTTCCCATTCCTGCCCTCCTGAAGGGGGAACTTTTTGCCATCCTGGAGGGAGGACGGGCAGAATTCCCATTCCTGCCCTTGTGTCCAGTGCCCAGTCTCCCGCCGAGCTGTTGTTGGGTTGTACTGGTGACATTTAAACTTGCTGGGGGGGGTCTGAGCAGCCTAGTCGAGTCCAGTGGGCTTATCCCTGCGGTTTGCGTGTGGATGGCTTATTTCTGTGTTTTGGGTTTCCCCCTTAAATTCTTTGGGGTTTGTTTATTCTGCTTCACTCCCCCTCATTCAAAACAAAATGTTCAGTGTTGTGTGCCGTGGTAAAAGTTCTCAGTGTTTTATGTAAAGATTTAGGGCCTGAGCTTGCCAAAGGACTGGAATCTCTTGCTGTTTGCAACTGGGAAGTGCTGGATCTTTATCAGACCCGCTGTAGATACAAGTGAATTTAAACACCTTATCAAGAGATCCAGCTGAAGGATAGAGTACCAGAAAATTTTGGCTGTATGAAAATAGGGTTAGTATGTGTGGGTCTGAGGAAGACAAGCTCTAGAGTTTTTTCGTGTTTTGCCTATAAAAGGCTGAAAGTTTCAAACTGATAGTGTGGAGGTAGAGACATGCATGTATGTGCTGACATCTGAGTATTAAAAGATAGATGAAAATATGCATGCAAACCATGCACATCTGATAATCTTGATCAGATCCTTACTTCCCTTAAAGTAACTGTAAAATTAAAGGAGGCTTCTTAAGAGGCTTTTTCAGGTTTCACAGATAATTGTCATGAGAAGTCAGTTTTGTGGTCATGAGAGAGCTGTTTGTTCTGCTGGACACGTATGTGCTTGTAAGGCATGAGATGTTTTCTGTGGCAAAATTAGCAAGACGCTTTGGTGTTCCTGTTTTTAGATATGACCCATCAGATGAGGGATTGTGTGACCTCCTTTAATATTTTTTTTTAATTTGATAGAGAGCATTTCATTGCTGAGAAATCTGGCTGTTTGTACAAACCATGATGTGTTTCATAAGTCCGTCTCTAAAGAGTAAAACAAAGGCTGACAGTTGTGCACCCCTGGTTGCCAATTGAGTTTGATAGGTTATTTCTTCTTTGTCAGTTGATGGCTCACAGGGAAGCCAACAGTGAAGCCTGAAGATTTTGGTGCCTATTAAAAGATCTGTGGTGTGTTATCTGCTTCTGGGGCTGCTTCTGTCATAGCTGCTGTTGATAGTAGTTCTTAACTTGCAAAGAAATATGCCTGCTTACTTGTAGGCCTTGGGTTGAGGTGTGTCTGAGCAAGAAAGAGGAAAGCTCGGGTCATGCCTGGCACCTCTCTGTATTGCTGAGGAAACAGTGTCTGCAATCTGCCCTTGCGGTCACTCACCCTAAAGGTTAAGAGGTCTTTTGAGTGCTGTTATCATTGTGGCATACGAACTTGCAAAAAGAACAGGAAAAGGGCTGTTTCAGACCTTAGAGCTGTGACTTCTGCTCTGAAAAAAACGCTGTTAGAGCTTCTTGAAACTTCTGTTTCAGTTTTCTGTGAGCAGTCCTGTGCTTTCCAATGTTGACTAGTTTTTTTGCTCTTGGTGACTGTTTTCCCTGTCCATTACAGATAGTGGGTGAGGGCTGGCTGAGGTACAGAGATGGCTCTCCTGAAACAAGTGGGCAGCAGCTGACAGAGCTGAAAAGAGAAGGCTGACCTCTGGACTTCTATATTTTTGATAAAACTGTTAGAATGCTGAAATATGGAAGTGATTCTCCCTTCCTCCATCCTCACCGAATCGGGTCTCTTGGCACTGGCTCTTAATTGCCTCCAGTTTTTTTGCTGTAGATACTGTAAACTAGAAAGCAGCAAGTCTTGTTTACTCTGCTTCAGTGGATATGCAGGTGCTGTGGGAACTAGGATTTTAAGTGCTGGCAGTAGCATGCAAAGGCTAAAGTTGTAAGTAAAAAGTAAGTAAAAGTTGTAAGTTGTAAAGTTGTTGGCGAATACATTTTCTTGGGGAGGCTAGCCCTCTGCATCTGGAGCTGCTTTCTTAATGCTCTGAATTTGCAGTGACTTTAGCTGTTTGCTTCTTCTAACCAGTTTAACCCCTGCCATACTGATCAAGCCAGGGTATTTCCCATGCTCAACAAAAGCTTACAGGAAATTGTGGTTCTGGACACTTGGGAATCCTATTAAGAGTAAGAGCAATCACTTTTTTTTGTTGTGGTTCTGCTTGGGTACCTCAGTATTTTAAGTGAAATTAAAGTTCTCTAGCAGTGTGTACAAATACTGAAGATATGGGATAGAGGAACATCCAGTAGGGAAGGAAGCTTCCAGTAGCTTCTGCACTAAGTCTGAAAAGAGACCTGATAACTAAGTTGCTGTCATCTTCACAATGGATATCTTTATTTTCTCCAGTCTAGAGACAGAAATCAGAGGAAAAAAAACATTTTCCTGGAGAAGTGAGAGTGTCTGCTTAGGAACCACATGGATCTCCACAAGTCCCCTAGACTAAATTCCACAGTTATATAAGAAGTCTGCCCTGGAATTTCTCACTGAGATGATTTTCTGATTATCTGCAATATGAGTTCATAGAGCTGCCCAAGTTAAGCATCTGCTGCAGCATCCTAGTAGTAGTCTACCTGTGATACCGAGCAATGCTTGAAATTAAAGGAAGATGTATTTTATGTGGTAGTTCTTCTGTTCCATACAGTGACAGGCAAGCTTTGTCCAGGTCTGTCCTTTATTGTGTCTGGTAGTGACCTATATTGGAATTTAAATGGTTAATCAGATTACTTTAAAAGAGGCACTTCAGGGTGGAGTCATCCCTGTCAGGAGCATTGCTGCTTACTCCTGAGAACTGTCTAATTATTGAACTTGTTCAGGCTGTGTACGTTCACATTCCCATTTTGTTATGCCAACAGCACTGTCTCCATTCTGGAGATTTATTCCTGGTTTTCTCAGGTTTCATTTTTATTTAACAGCAGTATTCCAGTTAATCAAGTTCAGTGAACCAGTGTCCTTTACCAGGTGTATGTATTTACACTGGTCCTGGTTTTTGGTTTTTTTTAAAATACTGTCAAAACAGTGGCCTTACTTAGAAGAGTTTGTTTATTCATCATTACTTCAGGTAAGTGTCATCCAGTGCGATCTCTGGTTTCAGTTTGGTACCTCATCAGACTTAAGTCATAGTCTTCCAAAGGGTGTTTTAGAACTATTTGTTTTTTCTTGTTATACCAAGAAATAGGACCGATTTGGACTTCTGTAAAATGCCTCCTGTGTTTTATATAATCTCTTCAGAGAGAAACTGGATATTGGTACCTCTCCGCACATACAAAGCTACTGCTGAGTTTGTGTCCTCAAGTAGTGCTTGCAGGTAGAAGGGGGTTTGCACCAGCTCTGTGTGGGAGTGGATTTCCCCCCAGACAGATACCAGGCTCTGATGTGCAGCGATACCCTTCATACGTTAACAATTCAGTTCATGTGATATGGCTGAGTCAGTACACTCTTGCTTCTCTGCTGGAAAACAGTATCTTCTGCTTTCACTGAAAAATAGCCTGCTGCTAAATTGGAGTTAGGAGCTACTGTGAAAGGCTTGAAAAGGTTACTGTCTACAGTAACTGCAGTTGATGGAAGAAGACTTTATTTTCCCTCCTAAAACAGAACAGATGAAAAGATATTACCTGGGAAGCTTTTGGCAAGCTGGATGTGTGCAGAAAGTGCATGTATTGTAGCATGCAGTAGTTCTTCAAAGGCTGAAGACTTTAATATTAAATGCACTTCTAGCTAATGACTAGACAGCTGATAACCTTTAAAAAAGGTTATTTATTTGTATGCAGAACTAACCATGTAATTAATGAGGTGTTCAGTTCAAGCCACAGGTTTTGTTCGTTTTTAGATCACTAGGCATTGTGCAGTGAGGTTTGGACCTGTGTCTTGCTGCATGGGTACCAGGGCTAAATAAAAGCACCTGTGGCTTTATCTTGACAGTACATGCTTTTCTAACTAGAATTAGATATCCTTGGAGTTTTGATAAAAGGCATTCAAGTGACTCTTATCAAATGTAACTTATGCAATAGAAATTGAGAAAACCAACCACTAAAAAACCCAAACACAACCACTCAAAGAGGGAGGATTTTAACCTCTCTTTGTATGCCAAGACTGTAACTAGAGAAGGAATATTGCAGAAAGGAGTAGGAGGAATCTGTTGTGTCTGGAAAATGTAGAACCTTAACTCCTGATACCACAACTTAGTTGTACATATGTTGAGACTTTAATGTACAGGAAATTGCATTTATTTCAAATGGGTTATTTAAGTGCATTAACGATACAGTAATTTCAGAACTGGGACTGTTGTGGTCCATGAAAGAGCTCTCTTTGCATGTGGATAATTAAACGTTTTCTACAAACCATTGCTTCTTTTTAGTCTATGTGCTATATCATGTTAACTATTCAGGATGTTTTTATCCAAGACTGGAAGACAGCTGGTAAGTTTTGTACATTTTTTTAAAATACTCACTGATTTGGAAGAGACAACTTAGAGTAGGGCTGCTTCCTAACAGGCATATAGTGGAATATGATGGTTGGCTTTAATTTGTGTTGCCAATGATATTCTCTGTGTGTCAGAATTGGAGTGCTGGTAGTTGGCCTTACTGGAGTCCTTTCTTATGCTACCAGAAGCCAGAGTATCTCCTGCTGCTCTTGATTGTTTTCTTTGGAGGGGCGAGGTGTGGCATGCAAAGAGTTTGGCTTTTCTATCAAAGCCTTTTATCAATGGAATGTGAAAAATAAAGGAGTAGTGTAGAAAGCGCATTCTGTTCTGGAAAATAAGATTGCGCTTCCAAATTCATCGTGGCCGTCTGTCTGCAATGGAACAGTGTGATATCGGTGATGGAGTCGATTGAGTGTGTTCCCAAAGAGCAGTAACTTTGTTCTGCCAGACTTACTGGGACTAGATGAGTGTGCAGGTGTTTTCTGTGTTGTGCTGGGGGACGCTGTATTGATGGTGTGTCAGTCTTGTCAGTGTGAGTGGAAAGTGGTTGTGTCCTGCGCACTCTAGTACTGCTGTTGCTGGCAGACCAGTGAAGGCTGCCTCCCTCATGAGGTGGCCACCACAGAGGTGTCTGGGTTAAGGACCTGACTGTCACGTAGAAATTCTTTATGGGGTGGTTGTTGATCTGGATTGCTTCCCAGTTTAGTTCACCACACGGCTGTGCAAACAGCTGTGCCATTGCAGCAGCGGGCACAGGAATGGGCCAGGACTGGGAAGGCTGTTAGAGCTAGCATTGCTGGCAGAGCTGCCTGCCAAATGCTGGCTGAGCCCTCAGCGGCACTTGGGATTGATTCTGTGTGGAATACTTGAGCCGCCGTTAGTCTGGCAGCGCTACGTGAGCGCCTACTGTGTTACGGTGAGAGGTAAGGAGAGACAACTGAGCCAGAGTAACTGCAAGGAGTTTGTTTACTTGTTAAATCAAATCCCTTTCAGGAGAACGGGAGATACAAGGTGGAGACAGTTCTCAAAATAGTTTGGTTTTTTTTTTTAAACGTCGGGGAGAGGGAAGCAAAACTACTGGACAGGAATAAATGTTTGTAGGAGAACAGAAATAACTACTGGTTTAGTTATTATACCTCAGTGTGGACTGCTGTTCAGTACTGTTGGGTTCTTTGCCTTTTATGCAGTTTTGAAAGGCTGTGAAACCCTGAATTCCTGGCTGAAGCTGATTTTTCTTTTCTTTTTCTTTCCCCCCCCCCAGACAGTGAATGGTAACATGCCATTTTTAAGAGACATGATAACTTATGCTTTAGTCAGCATTCCACTATGTTTCCACAGCTGCAGGCTTTGTAGGAGAAGTGAAAATGACCTGCCACCAGCTTGTAGAAGACAACTGGAAAGCAGAACGACTGATTATAGTAAGGAGAGGCTGTTTAACATTTAGATCTTCTATCAGCCTGCCTGTATTCAGCACAGTTGAAGCTAATATGATCAGAGTAGTTCTCAGTTGATCTTTGCTGGAAACAAGCATACCAGTTAGTGTGTCTTACCGATTTCTTAATTCCAGCTGTAATCTTTTAAGTCTGGTATTAAAATAATGACCTTAAATGTTTTGTTTCTTTTTTATCTTATGCGTATAAGACATCCTGCTGTATTAAGTACTGTAGAGCAGTCAGTGCATCATTTCTTGAGATTTAGTTTGGACTGTGTTCTCTTTTCTTCCCAGATCTCTAATTTTTAACCTCTCTCAGAGAAAGAGTTCAGTGCAGATTTTGCAATAGCGTGTTCAGAAAGGCAGAAATGTCAACTCTGTCAGAACTTGTATGGTGGCATGAGAAAAAACCTGAAGCGTTCCTGTGCAGTGGTGTTCAAGATACCACAGGCTTCCTTGAATTTTTGAAGTAGGAAATAACTGTGGTAAGAGTGTGGTATTTAACTTATTAATGGTAAATGTTGGTTGAACTCCATAGAACTGAAATTGGGGGGGGGCAAAGTTCCATCTGTATGTGCAGGCCAGTGCCTAAGCAGCAGGGAGGTAGGGAGTGAAGAGGAAAACTGTTCTTGGAGAGGAAGAAAGGGCAAGGTGCCTTTGTAAGGGAGGTGAGCAATTAGAACACTTGAAAGAGATAAATTCCTGAAGGTAAAGAGAATCAGCAGGAAGGGGAAGCCTGTTTTTTTGGGTGATGACAGAAGTGACATCAGATTTTGCATGCTGAGCAAGAGCTGGTCTGCTAGGAAATGTCTCTTTTCAGGTTAAGGTCAGGAAAGGGTGACTTGTTGCAACTTAGTGCAGCTGCTTCAGTTCTGGCTATGTTAGAAGTGACTTTTTGCTGCTCTGGCTTTGTGACACTAATGTTGATGATGCCTTTTCTGAATGATCTTGTCTGTGTAGTTGTGGAAGTAGGTAGTTAATAACTTTTGATGGATAGAATGAGTTCATAATTTATTTCAAGTAACCAGACATATGATACTCTACTGCTGGTAAGGAAAGACTTAGGAGAACTAGATTTGCAAAGTACCTTCCTCTTTAGCACCTTTGTATAGCTGCTTATTAGAAAAACCATTGCCAGTTTGCATGCATGTATAATGCATGCATTAAAGAGGACCTCTTGTGGGTGAGGGCTCTAAAACAACAGTCCTCCAACAACTGTCAAGATGAGAGTGCAAGCACACGGTGGGATTTTGTATGTGAGGAGCAGTATGGGTGGATCCCGGTGCTGTGGTACAAATCTGGATTCTAGTCTCAGCTCTATGACCTTCTCTCTGGTCAGCAAGTCATTTCATCTTCAGTGGCTCTGTGTTCTTTGCTCAGTTTTCAGTGTGGATGATCTGTGACTCTATTTGTGGCAGTTAATAGTATTGTCAGAGGAATGCTCCTTAGCTTACTCAACTGGGTTGGACCTTGAGAACAGTTTTCTTTTTCAGACACTGTGCACTGCTCTTGAACAACTGTCGTGTGCTGTGCCCTTAGCTAAGTCATGCTTGGGTTGTGTTTGAGCAGCAGTGCTGTAACATTTGATGGATTTTACTTTGGGTCCATACCAAAGTGGTAGGAGGTTTGTCTTCTTGGTGAATGTCTTTGAATGGATAGATGGCGTGCTGCACGTTGATGATAACCTTAGAAGAATGTGCTGCTTCACAGTGAAGATCTGTAACTGCTTTTATCCAAAAAGTGCCTTTTTATTCTCTTTATTATCACAGTTCATACTTCAGTTCTGTGCAGTTAAGTTATACTGGACAACAAGTAGCCTGCTGCCTTTTGTTTGGTAAGGGAAGTGGATGAGGTCATGCAGAGAGTCTGATAAACCTGTTCTACCAAGGGTAACACGCAATTTCACATGTCGGAATCAGCAGTTGGGACATTTTTGCATAGATGAAATAGTTGGAAGAGTGGCTGGCTCTGAAACCTTGACCAAAAGAACTTGTGCATCAGAAGTGTAAGAACTACGAAGCTGCATCTGCATTAGTGTTTGTGACCGTTTGAAGTGATGTTTTGTGCCTTTACTACTTTGGTTTTCTGTGTTTTGGCCTCTTCTGAGGTTATGATGTTTGAGCAGTGAGAGATTTAAATGTACTTGGATGAGATGTGGAAGTAAAACACAGTAGTCGCTTTGATTTTTTCACAGACTTTGAAATTATTGCCCTCTTGTATGTGCCTGTTTGAAAGCAGCATTCGCTTAAGTCTTTTCTGGGAATTTCTTTCTCAAAATGTTATTTTCTGTCTTGGGAGTATCCAAAGTATTTAAGATTCCATAATAACTTCCAGAGAATTCTGCAGCACTGGGCTGAACAAATGACTTTGTGTGGGTGAACTAGTGGCAGGCTGCTTGGGTTGCAGATTAATTCTTGCACAAGTGAATTGCCATTGCAGTACTGTCCCTGTTCCTACTTAGCTGTACCACTGTCACTGCCCTGTGAATGCTGGCACTCGCAGATGCTGCTGAATCTGGACACTGCAAAAGGTGTTTCGTAGTCTCAGCTTTCAGGTCGCTTCTGTGTGCTGCCTAGGAGGAGGTTATCTCTTGTGAAGACAAAAGTGATGTCCATAACAATTCTGTATGCTGGTAACATTTCCTTGTGATTACTTCTGTGCTATCGATCAGTAAAACTTATTTGTACAAAGAACTGTGTTTGGTTTTGTTTGGGACATTCTGGGATTGTAGAGTGGATTTTACAGGCACCTACAGAGCTGTGGTTCGTTATGGTCTTTCTGTTCCATGGGGTGTATGCCTTTGATCCTGCGTTCTCTAGCACGGCTGTATTTAATAACATAAACAGCTCTAAACCACGATGCTGTGCTATGCCTCCTGCCTCATTCCCTAGAGAGTATGTGGGAGAGGAGAACTGTGACCCTGTTAGTTGCATTGTTTTAATGTGCCCCTGGAGGTGTTCGGTTCTACAGTGCTGAGCATATTAGCAGAACTCAGATCGGGATTATGGGATTCTTACACCTGCCTCCTGCAAAGGTGCGAGCTGATTAAGCTGTTGCAGTCTCCAGGGGTCTGACCAAAACATCCTGCATCATCGGGGATTGGCTTGTATTGGCTGTAGCTGTCAAGACAGTTGTTAAACTTGAGGGCAGAATTGCAGTAATTTTCTGTGTCTGAGAGCTCTGTTTTAGGCAGTTGAAGTTGGTGCCTTCTGAAAAGCATGAGCTGTAGCAAGTATTCTCATGGAACTGAGCGTGCCAGGCTTTGACCTCAGGAAGAGTGTAAGAAGATTAAAGCTAATACACGCTAGCTTTCTGTGATACAGAAACAGTTAAAGATCTCTGCTGAATTGAACTCTGGTGAATAAAAGCTGTACTTCTCTTTATATGCATTGAGCAAGTCAATAGTATGTTGTATACAGTCTTAAAATTCATAGGAAAAGCAGGTTGTTCAGTAAGGGTGGGTAAAATTCACATTGCTTCATCCCTGCCCTCAGTATTAAATTTTATTTTTAACTCCCCCTATTACATACAATTTTATCTTTTAGAACTCTTGATTGTTGAGCTGTTAGGTTCTTAAAGAAACGACAGTTCTTTTTTATGTTAAAAGTGCTAATTTTTACTTTAAATTGGAAATTAAATGTTAGAATATTGTAATACATTCAATAACTCAATTCAGCCTATACCACAGACCAAATGGTGATGTCTGGATGTTTGAAAATACAAGTTTTTTATTTTAATAATTTGAGGTAACTGGAAAGTAGTTCTATTTAGATTACTTCTAATGAAGTTTCAAAAAATGGGAGTTGAAAGTGACCCCTTGTGCTTCCTTCTCTTTTTTTGATTGTAAAGAATAGGATGGGAGAGCAAACGACAGCCATCTGACTTGGGAAAGTTCTTAGCCTGTAGATTTCATAAGCAATCAGGTACTCACTGGTAGAAAATGCTTACTTGCATCTGAAACTACCTTTGGAAAATAATGGGAGGCAGTCTGTCAGTTGTGTAATCGCAGCTAATAGTCTTTTAAGAAGCTGCAGGTACTACTGTTTTGTGGTCATCAAGCTGAACTTTGGCTTTAAGAATATCTTCTCAAATCCTGATTTTTTTTTTTATAATCTGTTCTTTTTTTCCACCCTCTAAAGGCAGGTTGGTGCAAGTGAAAAATTCCAAAGTCGTGAATGATTAACTAACAGTTTTAAATAATGTGTGCTAAATTGTAGCTAATGATATAGTTCAGTCTTCAATATTTCTTTGAATGTTCATGTAGGATGTGTGTATGATCCCTAACCAGTGAGACTTGACTTTATTGTTTAAAAAATCTGATTCTGCTAATTAATTCAAATGAATAAACTAGTTGGCATCAAGGTGTCTGCTGAGAGAAAGCTATCTATGATTTAAGGTCAATTCCTTGATGCATGTTAATAGCTGCAAAATATTCACCTTGGAAAGACTGTATTTGCCTTCTGAAATGTCTTGTTACAAGAGGATTTACTTCATTACCAGGATCTATGTAAGCTAGACCGGTCTCTTGCTGGACTTTGCAAAGTGATGAAGCTGTTTAAAAGGTCTGGGGGGTTGCATTCCATTGTTTGGAGGTTATAAAAGAGGGGTGGACAAAAAATATTGGGATTGAAAAGATAAGCTAGAAGTGCTCTTAGCAAAATCAGCTAAGTTTTAGTTGTAGCTGGTATTAATAGAACAGAAGTAGGTTCTGTCAACGATGGAGATTTTGCAAAAACTTAGTAAAAGAAAAGAAATTAAATCGGTTGAATTTTGTCCAGCCAGCATGCCAAGGATTTTTAAAAGAAAAATAACACTTTTTCAGTATAAGTTGATCTGGAAAGCAAAGAAAATTATGATCTGTCAGCATGTAATTGTAATTTTAAATCATAATGCTTAAGATATGTGTTTGCATGTGTTTTCCTACCAGTTTGCCATGTTAAAATGGCTCCATTGTGTATGAGGGGATGTGGTTACTCTGTTAACTCATAGGAAACCATGTGTACAGGTTGTTCTAATCTTAGGAGCGTGAGCAAGATGTGTTGTTTTAATTTAACAGCTTCACCATTTCTGAAGTATAGCAGTAATTTAGAAAAATCTCATTTAAAAGTCTCTTACTAACACTGAAATTGTGTTGCTGTAGCTTTACAGACAGGATGAAGATTATATAACCCTGCAAGTAAACCAGCATTATTGTTAAGGATGAGAAAGCTTAGATCGGATGTACTTAGATGGCAGATCTCTACCCTGGAAAAGCTGTCTTAATATATGTATCCCTGGTATCTTCTGTCACTTCTTGCTGCCTTTTTATTTTTTTTCCTGTAAACAAAATTGTTATAAAATCTGAGTAGATTCTCTCATGGAGGATGCAGCAGAATATCTGAACAGTGAGATCCTGTCTGTATTCTCCTGATAGGATCTGATTTTCCTGCATGATTTGATAGGTTTTGAAATTGTCCCAGTGGCAGAAGCACGAAGCTTCATTCTCTTTGTATTTTGTGTGTTTATTAGTAAGCTGAATTCTTTTGCTGCATTCTGTTACAGCAGCGTCGGCATTGACAAAGTGCCCAGCCTGTCCTGGTAATACAAAGACTCCCCAGAAGTGATGATCCCATGCATTGTAATTGTATCTGGGTTGGCTGTAAACATGCAGCCTTTGTCCTCAGGGCTCAGGACATGCGAGGTGTGATGTCATCACAGCGTGTCACATCTTACTGAGCAACTGCATTAGCGTTCCAAGCCATACAGCATGAGTTAGGCTGTGAAAGCTGCCCAGATATAAGCACTGCAGCCTCTGCCTCTTGTGATTAAGTTCTGCTTTTCTTTGTAGTGAGCAGGAAAAAAGTCACGTTATGGGGGTTACATTACAGGTCTCCAGCACTTAATATGGATGATATCTGTGCAGCTGAGCTAGATTGTACAAAATCACAGCATGTCAGCTGCGTAGCAAAAGGCCCCAAATAAATGGCGGTTTTAGCCACTGAGAATTAATAGTCAGATAACTGCGATTCTAGGGTTCCCCTCAAGAAATGAAGTTGTCTTTTTTGGGAAGTGTGTGTTCTTTACATAACAGCTTGTGTCTGTCCTCTCTATAGGATGCAGATACTGAAGAAAAAGCTGTCTGAATTCTCTGAACAGATTTAGCTTGTGTAAATTCAGTTGTTTGACCTTGCAGACCAGAGGTTTAGTTTTTCAGTGCATGCTATGGTGTTACAAACTCATGAGCTTGTTTATATCTGAAGATCAGAACATTTGAGGTTTGTGTGTGAATTCTGTGTTTCAAAATACAGTGACTCATATCCGTGTGAAACTCAGCTGCTCCTAAAATATGGATTACCTACCGATCTAGAGATACCTAGTGCCATTTATGTTTTTGACTTAAATAGACATATTTATTGGCAAGTCTGCAGAATTAAAGTGTTACCAAAAAAATTGGAAGTTTGATTTAACTTGTATTTTAACATCAAGCATCTGTTGTGAAAAAGTTGGAATATGCAATTAAATATCTGTATTCCAGAAGTCAAAAATTTGAAATCTTTTCTGATACAGATGGTGAATATGTTCACAATATTTAAGAAAAGCCCTTCTGATAAATGCATCGTTCCCATTTATATTTCAAAAGCTAAAGCAAACTATAAACATTTGAATACTTAACCATTTTTAGGTTGTAGTAATTCATATGTACCGAAAATGCAGGCTTATCAAACCTTAGTACGTTTTCTCACACACAGCAGGATTTGCTTTCATTGCAAAAACTGGAGTGAGTTGGTATGGGAGAAAAGAACGAGGAAGAACTGTCATTCAGTGCAGAAGGCATCAGCATGTTCAAGCAGCTGCTGTAACATATTTAAGCACACAGTGGGATTGCTCGATCATCAGATCTGCACTGTCAGTCATATCCCTGTCTGACGAAGGATTTACTGCAAGGTTTTTGCGGAGACTTTTGTATAGGCCTTTCCAACTGGAATGGATACTCATTGCAACCAGCAAGTGCCCTACTGTCAGTTTGTTAATTAAATCCTTTTGGTGGGGAATGGCGAAACAGAATTGTCAGAAAAGGGGAATAGAAACAGATTCCAGATTTGATTTAAAAGTGTAGACTGACAGCATTTATAATCCACAAGTCATTGCAAGTAATAGGCTTGAGTGGACCTGGGCTAACAGAATTAACAAATGCATGATTTAAGAGAAAGCCATAAGTACCTGTTGTAGAATGCATGTACACTGCCCAAATGTTGGCTCTGTCTGAAGAATATTTTTGCTCTATTGAGTCTGAGGAGCAGATGGCTCGATGTATCTTGGAAGGGATTTTGCCTTTTTTGTATTTTCTGATGGGTGTGTTGGTGTAATCTAAAGTCACGATAGTAGTGTCTACCCTCTTGCCTTTCTCTTAACTCCATGAGCTGACCAGAAAAGTTCAGGTTTCTCAACCAGCTGGTTCAAGCAAGCCTTCACGTAGTGGGGCTGTGGTTAGCAGTGTCTCGCTTCTGATGTTCCTCACTGCAGAGAGATCCAATATGCAGCATGGAATCTTGAGGGAAGAGCATTGCACTCTTGCAGATGTCACAGCTAGGTTGCATGCTATTAAAGTGAGAGGGCGGTATCAGTTCAAACCCTGGAATATCCTTAATGAAGCGTAGCTTCTAAAATAATCTGGGAGCCCAGTAGCAGCTGAGAATTCAGCTTCCTCTCTCCAGCAGTGATAATGGTTTGTCTTTCAAAAGTGCCTTACATGAATCTGAAGAGGAAAATGCACTTTTCCAAAGTACTGCCTTTGGTAAAGGAAGAAAGTGATTAAAACACAGGTAGCTTTGTTTGCCTTCCTTAGCCTTAAAATCTTGGCAAGCTGAGCACTGGACTTTCTTGACAGATAGTTGAGGTGTTAGGCTGTAGTTCATCAAGAATAGATACTCTGAGATCACTGCTTTGTGTATGGTATTCTTCAAAGGTGTAAACAATTTGTAATTTCAGAAAGATAGTAGGAATATCATGTGTTGCTCTTAGGTATTTTTAGCTGTGATTTAAAAAAAAAATAAATGTGAACGGGGCTGAGCTTGTTTAAAAACAAGTTTAAGCAAAAGTTTACATGTGGGAATTTCAGTCCTCTGGAGCTAGAACTTCCCTGGAGTATGCTGCCAGGTGGGAATGCTGCTGAGATAGTCTATTTTGCCAAAGCTGGCAAAATAAAATAATAATAATAAAAGCTGGCTTCGTCTGCCACAGAATCCCAGAATCTTTGAAATGGCAGAAGCCAGTTTCAATTAGGAAGGCCTGGGATTTTGTTCTGGGCCTTGCATTTTGAGGCCTTGCTAAGGCTGTTTGCTTTGGAATCGCTGAAGACCAGATAGTAATGCTGACAAATAGCTGTGATGTTTTCCTTCCACAAAACTTATTACCGCTGTCTTGAAAACTATAAAGGAAAAAATAGACAGTGCAATTAAGGTGTGTACATGTGTAATCACGGTGCAAGTTTTGGAGTCACCTCTTGGAGTAGCAGTAGGAACCTTGACACGCTTGGAGTGCTGAAGAATGAAGCATGATTTGTTGTCTCTGGAATGAGAAATACGGAGTTTTTTCTTTTAAACTGCAGTGACAGAGATGAATGGAAATTCCCTCATTATTCTGTAAGACCTGGGGATATGAAGATAATATCTGGGTGATAAAACTGAGGTTCAGCAATTTGTCCTCATCTACTGGAATTTAATTGAATGGGTTAGAAGTGGAGAACTAAAGCAAAACAAATCCAAACACACGGATGATAAGGAGGGACAGTTACTATTGAGTTGGAAGCTACTTGATTTCCGCCATTCTCACAATGTTACAAAACCTGTGCTGGGAAAAATTTGAAATAACTTTTTGAAGCATCTATGCAAGAGGCGGTGGACTTCTGTTTAGCTTTCTGTAGCAAGAGTTTTCCAACAGCTTTTCACAGAATGACCTGAGTTGGAAGGGACCCACAAAGACCGTCGAGTCCAACTCCTTGTTGCTTTTATTTGGAAGAATCTGTATTTTTATGAAAAAAAAATGGCGTACATATAGTTGTAGGCTTGGACATATGCTACTTGTGATTCCATCTTTTGGTATCACCTGTACTCTATTTTTAAATTTCTCCTTCCTGCTCCGCTCTCCTCCAAGCTTTTAAAATTTTCAGCACCATTTCTTTTATATATATCCATCATCTAATTAAGATGAAAGTAGGATCAAGTATTAGAAGAAATAGTTGGCTGGATTCCTTGCAACTTCTCTTGTGTTACCTAAAACCCCTATGTTAAAAGATTCTATGTTACGGGACTTAGTAAGATAAAAGTAATACTGTCTTGTGAAATTTTGGGAGTAAATGAGTTTTAAAAGCTATGTGGGTGTTTTATGTATTTATTTCTTAGTTCTTTTGTGTTTGGTTTTTTTTTTTTTAACAGGAGTCTTACCCCTCGTCATCACCAATATGGTTTGTAGAATCAGATGACCCAAACCTGACTTCAGTCTTAGAGCGTTTAGAAGATATTAAGAAGAGCAATACTCTGGTGAGCAAGTGTTGTTTTGTTGTTTGGGGTGTTTATTTGTGGTTTTGGGTTTTTTGCTTTTGTTCTATTTAACCTTATAACATTCACTATTAGTTTAATTTGGGGGCTGTTGAGAGGGTTTGTAAACACAATTTTCTCTTCCAAAAACATATGAATCAAAAGTAGTTCAAAAGATTTGGGACAAGGAGGGGAAGGTTGGAATGATTGATATTTAAAAGAAGTTAAGTTTTAGCCCCAATACACAGTTCAAGGTTTTAAAAAAATAAACACTGAAATGCACAAGAACCTTAAACTATGGAATAAAACAGCTCGTCCAGTGTTTTCTTTGAACAGAGAGCAGTTACAAAGGCAAAAGCTTCCTGTTCTTGAGGGTGTATGTTCTCCAAAAGGTGTCTCTAATGGTAACTAATATAAAGAATTCCTGGTTTCCATAAAGACTTGACCTCCAAGCATCTGGTTGATCAGAATATTCCCCAGATAGTGATGAGTTTTAACAGTGTTGTGACTTTGGATGGTTGCTATTAGAAGAAAAATCTTTGCACATATTTTAATGATAGTGTTTTATAGTTCAGAAAACTGTCAGATGTTATCTTACTCAAGTTCCCTTTTGATACAGTTATAGGAGCTATGTGTATATTTGTATATGTAAAATTAACCTCCCATTCTGTGCAGGAAACTTAAGCGTCCCTGAGTGTTACTTGGAGAAAAATTTCAGTACCAATGTGCTTTGTTACAAAAGGAACAGTATTGCAGCTTACTGCCAAATTCACTCATTACAAGTGCTTTTCCTCTCCAAATTCAACTTTATGGATGCGAAGTAGCCTGTTTATTAATAAATTAAATAATCTGTTAGTTAAATCTGTTTATGAACAGGTTCTCTTAGTGGTTTTTTGTTTATTTTTGTATATAGGAGTGCATGCATGCACATGATGCACACAAAACAAATCTTTTTGCAGAATGCCACTTCTTGCATGGGTTATGTGCTGGTCTTAGTATTTGCTTGGTTTTCTGAAATTTGGGAATGTTCTTTCTCATGATGAAATTGCTTCCCTGTAATGTTTACTAGGATAATGTTAATCAAACATACTCAACCTAAAATAAGAATGTGTGACTTCCTTTTTTTAAAAGAAATTTAGAATGCATTTGACTTCTATCAGAAATAATTGCAAAAGAATTAACAAGCAAGTGAGAGTATTCATGTGCCTTGCCATAATTATAAACAAAGGGGCACTGAGCTGGAGTATTCAGGTTTCAGTGTCTTACGTTGGATGCCATTACAGGAGACATCAACGTATATTTTTCTTCTTAAAACCTAAGCTTTTAAACTAAATTAAGTTTNAGTGGTTTTTTGTTTATTTTTGTATATAGGAGTGCATGCATGCACATGATGCACACAAAACAAATCTTTTTGCAGAATGCCACTTCTTGCATGGGTTATGTGCTGGTCTTAGTATTTACCTGGTTTTCTGAAAAAAACAAAGACAAAAGATCTTGAACTGGATATTTCCTGTGTTTAACTACCCGATTGATTTGTAGTAGGGTAGAAAGCCTGATTGCAAAAGAATTAACAAGCAAGTGAGAGTATTCATGTGCCTTGCCATAATTATAAACAAAGGGGCACTGAGCTGGAGTATTCAGGTTTCAGTGTCTTACGTTGGATGCCATTACAGGAGACATCAACGTATATTTTTCTTCTTAAAACCTAAGCTTTTAAACTAAATTAAGTTTACAAGAATGTTACAGATCTGTCTTTGATTTCTGCCTAGAAAGACCTACAACAGCAGAACAGCAGGAAGTGTGGGCAGGTGAACTATTTTCGTAACTAGGCTTCTCAGAAGGTTCCCCAGCTTGCTGCTGGTGTGGCAGGTAGCTTCGGACAAAAGATCTTGAACTGAATATTTCCTATGTTTAACTACCCGATTGATTTGTAGTAGGGTAGAAAGCCTGATTGCAAACATACATCGGACTTGCTGTGCTGAATTGCATGTGCATAGGCTGCGTATGTACACTGTAAGAAGACAGCTTCTGGTATCAAGATTGTACTTGCCCATTTGAAAGCTGCTGGGTTGATGTAATAGACACCTGTGGATGGCCCACTGCTTTCTCAGGAATTCACCCCACCTCACATTATGCCAAGATGAAGACAAATGGGAGTGGTTGAAGAGACAAAATACAAAACCTGATTTTTTTGTTTTGCTCAAAAGGCTTGACTTAGTGGTTTTGGGGTTTGTTTTTTTCTTCCTACATTTCCCTCTGCAATTCCCTCCCTACCCATCAAGGGCATTGAAGCAACTCACACGTAGACTTCTTGGAGTAGCATAGGAAGGGATAAGGAACTTACCTGTAGAAATCCAGAGGCTTCTAACTTATCCGTCTCTTTCCTAAAACCTTACTTGGTACAAGTTAGACTTTCAGAATGTTTCAAACCAGATTTTATTTAATTTATTGCAACTAAATGGTCAGTTGTACCATGTTACTATAAACTCAAGTTATTGGAACAGGCAAATTTTGAATGGGAAATTGCATTGTAGTCTTCCAGGAGCTCAGCTGAGCACAGCAAATGTGATAAAAGCACTGCTAGGACATGTACCCTGATTCAGAGTTCTTTGGTATCACTCTGCCTTTTCTACTTGTTTTGTAAATTTTGAACACGTATCAGCTCTTTGGGAAACTGAAGAACATGCTCCTCAGGCATAAAAGTTTGACAGGGCTGCATATATATGAAAGCCTTGTCCTTTATTCTAGTACTACCTGTGTTGTAATCGTGCACATGTTTCCAGGAACATCTTCCATGGGTCTCTGAAACTGTGTTGCCTCAGCATCAGCTTGGTGCTTTCTGCTAGCAAAATTCCTTTAGAAACATTGAAAAGTTGTTGACAACATGATCAACATAGCCTTTGGAGGCTTTAGCTGCTTGACTGTTAGTATTTAGCAAGTTCCAGTCAGCAGCTGAAGGGGTTACAGTATTCTCTTGCCTCCGGTGTCTCCTGAATTTGTTTTTGGAGCCTGACAATCAGCATTGCATGGAGAGCTGCCTTCTAGTGGCTGTGCCATGCAAATGATAAATTGGACTTCAATTTTGTTGTTCCTTTTAAAGTAATGGCAGTTATAGTTGTAAGTCTAAAGTCTCAAACCTTGCTTAGTGGGTTATTTAACATTATACATGGTTTGGAGTGTGTGTATATATGCATATAGATGCATATAGAAGAATGTGTATACTTACACTACACTTCTTAAGTTATGTTTCTTGGTATTGAGAAAATGAGGTGTTTCATTGTGAACCCAGCGGTATATTAATATCATTGAAGGGAACCTAAAATTGTTAATGCTTTCATACTGCAGTAGAAAGAGCTTGTCATGTAGAAAAAGGCCTCCTGGTGTAGGATAGGTTTCAGCAAAAGAATTCTAAACTCTTTTCAGCTTTGTAAGATGTTAGTACAGGAAACCAAAAATTCTAAGAGGTGTTTTTGTGTTCTAAAGCAGCACAATCAGATCCCTAAGGAATACCAAGTTCTTGTAAGTCCTGAAGCACTGAAAGTTGTATTAGAGACGTATATGTTATGTTTTTATGTTTTATTGTTATTTTTATATTACTATCATTGATTTAGAAATCTGTCATTGTCTTCGGTCACTCAAACATTTACCTTCTGCAGGCTGTTTACATCGCTCCTTTAATATACTGTGCATTACTCATTCTAGTTGCTGGTTGGTTGCTGCTTTAGGCAGTTTATATTCCAGAGAAGTGGTTGGTATACTGATAGCCCACTTCAGTAGCAGCAAAGCGTGTGTTAAGCATTCATTTTACGTTAGCCAAGCATGTGAAGGTAACCATTATTAATACCTGGCAGAAATCTGCTATCCATTTTGATATGGTCTATTCTTGTACTGTTAACACATACCAAATCACACTAGGCCCCACTTAGAGCAAGGGGCTGGATCAGATGATTTCCAGACGTGCCTTTCAGCCTGAATTATCCTATGATTTTTCACACACGTGAACAGAGCATAAGGGATAGTGGTGGTGGTGATCCAGGGCAGAAGGATCAAGGATATAAAATGAATTCTTGTGGAGGAAAAAGAGCAATAAGGAAGAGGGGCTGTGGGGATGGAATCAGCTTCTTGCTCTGCCACCACCTTTGTGAATCATGTAATAGAGACTGAGCTATAAAAATGAAACCACGGTTTGACAATTACATTAAGCTGACTCTGAAGCGTAGAGTGCTGCCAAGGAGGGGGGGTCCGTGCTCTCAGCTGCATGTTCCTGCCTCCTGCTTTATAGTGAAACTGGTGCTTCGGTGCCTCAGCACATCAGGAACTGATCTGCCTTGAAGCTTGTAAGCTGCTGCATGGTAGCGTGACCTCTGTGCCAGAGCAAATGAGAAGGTGAAGATGTGCTGCTCCAGTCAGGGAGGCATCTCTTGAGGCACAGCCCCTGTGTGAGTTAGTCCAGGTTGAGCCAGCAGTTTGTTGCTTTGAGGGTGCTTGGGTACCTTGCAGTGATGCTCTGTTCAAAAGGAAGCAGTTCTCAACTCTCTTCCCAGCCCTCACCGTCTCTTTCTGTAGAGACACATTCAATATTGTGTTCATCTGCTTGTTCAGGCTTTGCAGCATCGAAGTACTGGTTATGGTTTTTCTCCCCCACCAGCTAGGTGTTTTATGTGCTTCATAATAGATGTAAAGTGATGGCTTGTCTAACTTTACAGCTTTACGTGAGAAAAACTACAATTCCTAAATTTTGTAGTTTGTGCTCCAGCTCTCTTTGAGGCAGTGTTGTTTGTGTAGAGAAAATTCTCAATGAAAAGTGTAGCAGTACAGCTTTAAGCATCTTGCGCACCTTGAGGGGAATGATTCTGAGACCTGTGATTCTGTCCACCAACTAACTTTTGGATTGGCTAGCTTGCTTCCTGCCTGTGTGCTAAAAGGTTCCCTGCTGTTTCAGACTCACAGGAAGTTTCAAACAGTTGTAGAGTCTTAATGCTGAGAAATTGGATTGTTAATGAAAGCTTTTGGCAACATCAGCTATCACATATCATCATCTCACAGCAAATGTGTTGCTGATACACCCGTTGTTTTGGTGTCATCAGCTTTATTTTTGACTTAGGGATGATGCAAACGATGCAGAAACAGCAAATGTGCTGTGATAGGAGAGAACATCGTAATTCCTGTAGAGCAGGCCTATGTGTCAGATCATGGCCTCTGATGAATAAATAACATTCCTGTTAAACAAGAATGTGGATTCTGCTGGAGAAGGGAATAGCACTAAAGCTTTCAGATGGCATAAGAGTTCTGAACCCTGGAGAGGCTGAATTTGCACTTTCCATAGGGTAAGGTGAGAGCACTTAAACTGGCCAGTAACAAGGCTTTAGGCACATAGTATTTTTTTTAGTGACTAGATTTTTCTTCAATACCTTAATTTATTGTTTATTTTAAGAAATACAGTATAGAAACATCAAGTAATGTTGTAGAGATATGGTTCTCTGAGGATGACAGGGTCTGTGCTGAACCTTGCCTGAGTCTCCCTCCTTTATGGAGAGACCCTTCAAGGGGAGCGGGGCTCGCTGCATTAAGTGTAACTACTGGTAGTGCTGAGGGATGTGTGCAGAAGCAGCTGTCTTACACCCTGCCTCCAACAAGTGGCAAGACAAACTCCCTTCAGTATCTGGAAGAAGAGTCTGTAAATGGATGTATAAATTTTCCAAGGTTCATCTAAGGTGTTATTCTGCACATAGTGAAATGTTCACTGTTATGGAAATGTTTTCTGCAGTCCATCCTTTTTTTTTTTTCTGATGCTGCTATGTAAAGGTCTTGAAAAGGTAGGAAATGCTGTAGTACAGTCTTTTGCATTCTTGGCTTTAACTTGGAATCTGAGGCTGCCTGGCAAGGTAACAGCTATGGAAATCCTGTTTATTAGCATGGGGATCAAGAAACAAACTTAATGTTTCTCTGTTTCTGCACAACCAAATTAATTTTATGGGTAGCATTCCAGTAGGCAAAAGGTGTTCTGTATTTTATCATTGACAGAGCACAGCCGATGGAATGCTGAAAACTGGACAAGGTAATTGGTGATGGGAAAAGGTTCTCCCCAGACTCATAGAAGATGGGGCAGGCACGTGACTTGGGCTCTAGCTCAGAACTCAGCTGTATTCTATGCCTTGTACAGTGCTTGTCTTGCTTCCAGTGCCTCACTGGTGTGGCCTGGAAAGGGAAAATCCAAACTGTTCCTGCTTTGTTTATTTGAAGACACAGTCCTTTAACTTAGGAGACTGGAATGGACTATCTTATCTCATGGGGTAAGACCAATTGATTATTCCCCAGTGATTTGTGGCTGAGATAGCTATGCCTGGAACGGATGATGCTGCCAGAGCAGATTTTTCTTTTGCTCATGACTTTCTTCACTTGATATGAAGAGATGAATGAGAGCTTGCTTTTAACTTGCCATGTCTTTGGTTTCCCATTGCGGGGATTTTATTACAGTGACTACAGAGAAAAAGAGGGGTCTTTAAACTTTATTCCAGTGTGTGCAGGTTTAAATGTGGGGTTTGTACTGAAAGCTCAGTACCAGCAGATGAAGACAAATCAAAATATACTGTTCTGTGCTTTGGTGTAAAGAGATGCTTCCATGTTTTTTCTTCTGTTTTATAGCTTCTTCAACAGCTGAAGCGATTAATATGTGACCTCTGCAGATTATATAACCTTCCTCAGCATCCGGATGTTGAAATGTTAGATCAGCCATTACCAGCTGGACAGGTAAATGATAAAGCTGTGGACACCTCCTTATAGCAATGAAGGAATTGTTTTTTCAGCTCCAAGAAATGAGATGGTCAGAATGATTAAACCATGTGTAAACTAGAACTGAGATATGAAGCACTGCTGGCTTATGGTGTCCTCAACCTGAATTTTGATTGCAGAATCCGTTTAATAGTGGTGTGATAATATTACACAATTTCCCTTGGAGTTTCTGTGTCACTGAGAAGTGTGTATAAGGTACCAGTACTGGCAGTTTAATTCTCTGCAAGATACTTTTCAAGCCAGTTGTTGTGCATTCCTTGTGCTTCCCAAATTTTCCTTTTTTAATGAAATGTAAATGCAATTGAATGCTGCTTGCTTTTTCTTGAGGAGTGTATATTTGACAGCATACACTATTGCTATTTTCCTTCCTCTTCAGTCCCTTGTGGAGACACAAGTTAGCTAGACCATATGCTACTTTGGATAGGGAATATCTGAGGTGCTTTGTTTACTTTGTGTACTTCACTAAGGGCTGTGGAACATTCTGCTTAGCTAAAATGTTTTGAATTTTGCTGACAACAGAGCTGGTAACTAACAGTAACTGTGCATTTTTGTGTTTTTAATAACATCATGATATCATCTTTTGCTTATACGTGTTAAGCTGACATGGTTTCTAAGAACTCCTGTAGTGTAACAGATAGTTTTCCTGTGGTGGCTGTACTATAGTAATGACAAATAACTTGCTTCATTTTGGTTGTGCCAAATTGTAATCCTATAGGTCTTTTCTCTCTGCCACCCACATAGCAGCGCAACTGTAAGGCAGCAGGCCTGTAATATTGGGAAGTAGCTTCACTGAAGAGTCATCTTATGCTCTGAAACTCAAAAAAAACTCATGGAAGGTTTCTTAGATGGAGATGTTAGATAAATTACAAGTTAAATAAGAGTGGCCTCAGTAAGTCAGACCAAAGATCCACCTAGTCCTCTGCGTCTACAGCAGTGGCATTCCTTCTTTGCCAAAGGAAGGATTAGCAGAGCACAAGCACATCAGAATGCTCCTCAGTATTTTTGCAGCAGAGCTTGAAGTGGTGTCATGAAATGGAAAGCCATGAAAAATTAACTCAATGTATTATTTTATTACTTTATCAGATCTAATCTAATAACACAGCTATGTGATGATTGTAGTTGTTGCATAAAAGTTCAAAGTAGTGAGACAAAAATCCATTGGTTTAGAGATCTAAAGTTTGTTAGGCTTTTTCTTTTTAGAGATCTAGTGCGCACATAGATTCTAGTTAGAGCTATGATCTAATTTCACAGTTAAGAGATAGTGAGTTATAACGTACTTGACTTCTTCATTGCATTTGTCTCTATCTCAGAATAGGCTATCCTCAGTGAATCTCAAGTTTCCACGTAGAACTTAATTGTGACACTCTTTATCTTTGCTTCATGCAAAAATCTCTTCATTGTCCTACTCCAGGAAAGCACCTTCGTATGTCTTTCACATTAAACATCAGTCCTTTGCAGACCTTGATAAGTGTAACTGCCATATATCCCACTTTCTCTGTGATAGCAGACTTCCTGTTTTTGAAAGGAAAGAATGTGCACAGTTTGTGCAGAAACCTCTTTGTTGTGTTGCAGAATGGAACAACAGAAGAAGTTACATCAGAGGAGGAGGAGGAAGAAGATATGGGTGAAGTATGTGTATATATGCGGGGTTGTTATCCTAATCCAGTAGAATTCTGACATTTTGCTTTGCAGTGGCTGGCTAATTATTAAGCCAAACCGTAATCTCCCTACATTTCAACAGAAAAGATAATTAAAATTTGGATGTTTACCTTAATGTCAGCTTTCACTTCAACCAGCAAACCCAGTGAAATTTTCTTCTTAAACCTAGATCTCAGCTGTGAGGTACTTGGATACAGAGAACTGGACATCTGTTTGTGCTTTACTCAAACAAAACATAACATTGCATTCCAAATCAGTAAGTTTGCATTGTTAACGCCTGATTCAAGCAGCACGTGAACTGGCTCTGCTACAAGTTGAAAGTGCTTCCCACATTGAAGCCGACTTACTAAGAGTAAATCGGTTTGCTGATTTCTTAAACAGGTGAGCTAGTTTTTAACCGCAATACATTGAAGGAAGTGCAAGAACATCTGAAACAGATATGCTAGACTTCAAGGGCTATGTGTCACATGTCACTGTCTGGCAGTGCAGAGCTCCTTTTAATGAGCTTCTTGCTTGGTGAGAACCACTCCTTTCAGTTACTTTTACAGCATGCTACAATAGCTCCAGGGTGCTTTCTTTTGGATGACTATAAGTAGCCTTATTATAGGAGATCTGTTCTGGCTACTTCAGATTTAGATTTTTAAAGGAGTGTAGTAAGAATGAAAAATTTGTACTTTGAATAGGAGTTCTTCCTTTAGAAAATATCTAAATGTTACCTCTGTTCTGCGATTAATTTGGAGCAGCCTCTCTTACACCATATTTAGCCTGATCCAGACCACATTTGTTGGAGCCAGTTTCTGTAAAGGTGTTATGTCCACTCCTATATCCTAGTGCCACAAGGCTCCTCTTGCTTGCAGACTTGTAAGTAGCCTTTTGCACTCCTTTTGAGTTACTTTAGACAAAAAAATTGTCATGCCTGTCATTATTTATAAGCTGTCAGGTGGCATTGCGTGTGGCACTGGTCTCTTCAAGTTGTAATCTAGTCCTGTTTCTAAATTGGAAAGCAGCTTATGGCTCCTAGGGCTACATTGTTATTGTGAGAAACACAAGCATTTAAAATAATACTTTGTATAAAACCTGTTACAGTTGGAAGAAATGATGTTGTCAAAAGCATTAGATAGGTGTGTTTCTTACACAGTAAGTCACCCTCGCATTTGCTTTTATGGCCAGGTTTTCCTGACATGTGAGCAGATGGTGCATAAAGAGTAACCACTGGTGTGACACTGCATGTCAGAGCATATCTGATAGTTGTGTACTCACAGCTTGCTGATGTGGTTGCTGTAATGCTTCCTTTTTCATCTCAAGGTATTTACATCCTTCCCTTCCTCTCCACAAATAGCCCTTGAATCACCTTACAGGCAGTTATCTTAAGTTCAGAGTGCTCCTCTGCAACAGGATAACCCCAGCTCAGAATACAGAGGGGAAGATTTTTCAGTGTCTTATTCTAGAGCTCAGAACTAAAATGCTGGCTGATGCGATCAGAATACTAGACTACGTAGTTTTGTCTTGTATGCTTTTTCCAAAGTTGCTGCATCTGATCTTCGCCTGAAATGGTCACCTTGAATAAAGTACATGTAATTTTCTCACATTTAACTTCGTTGAAGGGTTGCTGTAGCCCTGCCAGATACGTTAATCATTGTTTGCCAGATGTGCAATAAGCCAGGGTTCTAATTGGATCAAGTCTGCTTTTAGAAACACCTTGGAGATGCCCTAACTTTGTATATATGTGGATTCTCAAGCCCTGTTCAGAATGCCTTAGTGTCCTGTTTTCTAATTTCCTGCACTTTTAACTTGTGGCAGAGGTCTCATTGTGCTTCTTTCTGTGACCAGAAACATGAATTTGGGTCTTGTTTGTATTGTGAAGGCTCCCTGCACATCCAGTGAATACTGTTGGCTGAGAGTGAAGTTACAGCAAAATAGAAATAGCATCCAATTGCTAATACAGAGTGCTGTGCAGTTTGTGACTGTCCCCCTAAATGCCTTTGGAGAGGGTTTCATTGATCAAAGGTCATAGTTATTTACAGTGAATTTTTTTTCTGACTGTAGGACATTGAAGATCTGGATCACTATGATATGAAGGAGGAGGAACCAGTTGACGGGAAGAAATCTGAGGATGAAGGCATTGAAAAAGAGAACCTTGCAATCTTAGAAAAAATCAGAAAAAATCAAAGGCAAGATCACTTAAATGTGAGTCAGTAATGTGTTTTTTCTTTGCAACACTTCTGGCTTTAAAATAGGAATTATTTTCAGTAAATAAATCCTACTGCTGTGCACCTAGACATAATTCAACCTGTAGCTGACTTCCAGCATATATAGGGCAAATATCTCATGTTATGGCACCTAAATAGCTCTTTTTTGGGGAAGTTTGTATAGGTCAGCTAAGATTTGAAGGTCATTTAGCAAATGGACTTGCCTTTCATGAGAATCTTGTGCAAGAAGTTAGTTATCAGTCCACATCCCACAGAGGCACAAAAGCTACTTAAAAGCACTTGCATTCAGCCTGGCAGAATGGTATTGCAATTTAAGTTATTAAGATGGATTGCAGTATTCTTGGCTTTTTGGATGAAGAAGCATTTTTATTTTCTTTCAACTTTTCACTAGAGACAACTCTTGCAAATTTCACAATTGTTAGTGATATTTAACTGCTTGTCTAATTTCCAGAGCTGTCTCTTTGGTTTTCCATCTTCCTGTTTTCCTTTGTTAATGAACTGTAGTCCTTGCAGAATCAGCAGAAAGCATGTAGGTTGTTATCGTGACTTTTGTTGCCGAGTCTTTATTGAAATAACAAATAAAGCCACATACAAAACTGACTGCATAAAAAGTTACAGGTGACTTAATATATTTATTAAATCCAGGAGTTTGTGTTTCAAATCCATTGTTTTCCAGTAATACTTATGTTACTTGGAAATTACTGTAGGATTTGGTGGTGTCTGCCAGGCATAAAGCAAGGTGCCTTCAGCAGCTCTGCAACTTTATTTTCAGAATTTTCTGAATGATTCTGCCAGCAGGCAGTTGGATTAAAAAAAAAAAAGTTGTTTTCCAGAGGCTTAGAAATGCTTTGTCACTAATGCCAAGTTCGAGAGAAGCTTCTGCTTCTAAAAGGTGCATGTAGGAGGGAATGATGATGTCATACAATCTTGATTTTTATTTAGCCTGGCTTCCAAAAATATCAAAACTTCTGTTTCACGAAGGCCTAAAATGTGTAGTGAATGAAGTTCCATAGTTCTGTTCAGGACCAATTTTAACCAAAGGCAAGCATTCTGAAGTTTTCATAAGTCACCTGTGCAGGAAGAAGGTGCTTAAATTGATGCCCTTTGCTGTGTGAGCTCCTCAGTTTTTAGGTGCTGTTTACCAAGGCCAGAGACACGTAGGTCATGTCCAGACACAAGTTGTGCTGCTTCTATTTAAGCTGACAGTTGAGGATATGAGCAGTAGTTGGGTACAGCAGAGGGACCTGTAAGTGCTTAGGGAAGGAATAAGGTTTAGGATTGGTGTGTAGGGAACACTAGGATTTTTGCCCAAGGAACCAGTTTTGTTCTAGTTCTTATACTTGATGATGGAGCAGCTCCCATCCGAGAACAGGCTGAGAGAGTTGGGGTTGTTCAGCCTGGAGAAGAAAAGGCTTTGAGGAGACCTTACAGCAACCTTCCAGTACCTGAAGGGGCTACCAGAAAGCTGGGGAGGGGCTGTTTACAAAGGCTTGTAGCAACAGGATGAGGGGAAGCGGATATAAACTGGAGAGNCAGTGTTGTAAATCTCTCTTGGTTTGTAGTGTGAAATTTAAAAGCCAGTCCACTTTAAATATTGGATACAGTCCTGACAGATATAGGTATTATAAGGATTTAGGGAAGAGGCTCTAGTTAGCAGAATCTTGACTATTTCTTGTCATGAGTTACTGGCCCTAAACTCTATCTAGTTTAGGAAAAAAATCTTAGTTACTGACACGTAAACATGGAAAAGAATTTCAACTTGTATTCATCTGCTTTGCAAACAAAATAAGATAAGTACTTTAATTGAAGTTCTTCAAGTACAAGTCTTCTGCTGTTGTCCTGGTGCTGTTCTAATGTGACTTGAATGCAAACCTGCCAATAATACCTTAGGCATATATTCTTCTGAAACAGGCAGCATGAGAGAGGTGGCTAGATGAGGCTGTGCTTTGATTTGTGTATGAATTTACTGATTACCTGTCGTATTGTCTGAAGGGAAGCATAAATTAATGGTTGCCCCTCAAAAAAAGCCCCAACCAAACATACAAACCCGTTAACCCAATCGGCATTTCAATATTTAAAACCAGGGAAACATAAAGGTGCCAAACTGCTTCTGCTGTATAGTCAAGGCTTAAAACAGACCAAAGCCACTACCATCACTTACTGGTTTTGTGTAAACGTAAATGTTTGTTCAGAGTTTGAGAAGATGCCTGTTGCAATTCTGTGTGTTTCTATATTTATAATTCAAACCTAATGATAAAGACTCCTTAACTGTTGAATAAAATGATCCTCTTGCAGCCTGAAAGGCAGTCTGCTTTACCATCATCTAAAAATCTGATAGAACTTTAAGTTTTTTGTAGCATAAGCAAGCCTAAAACTGTAGATTTTCTTTTGCTATCTGTTCTTTCCCATTTGGCAAACATTGCCTTTCCTTTCACTTTTTCCCTCCCCATCTAGAGGAGCTGAAATGAACACTGCTGTGTTTTTGTTTGACAACAGCAGATTCAACTTACATAATAGCTGTTCCTCATGCCAAGGGACTCTCGTTGATGCTGGTGCATAAACAAGGTCAGCTGAGTACAGGGAACAGGGTATTCAGCTGCTGCTGAGGAACCGTGGCGTTTTTGTGGGTCACCAGAAATAACTGCACTGCCTAAATAATTTCTCCAAGGACTCATGAGGGTTTACTTTAAGTGCTTTAGAACTGAGCACTACAGCTGCGCTACTGACCTAGGAAAGAGCTGGCCTAGTGGCACTTAAGGACCCCCTTATGCTGCTGAAGCAGGACTTTTAATAACATGTGTTAAACATGCTCTAAGGTAGCAAAGTCTGCGGAGCATCTTAGCATAAAGCAAAATTTAAATCAGCCTTTCAGAGTGGATTTTCATAAAGTACAGCATGAGTTACACCAACTTAAATGTAGCGGCTAAACATACTCAGATATTCACACAAGCTACACAACTCTCTTAGACTTTGTTTCCTTAGCAGAGAGACAGAGCCATGCCAATTTACATGCTTGTTGGCAGAGGGAACGTGAAGCCTAGTGCAGAGCTTTGAACAGCGCCCAATGCAACCAGAAGACTTTTCAGTTTCTTTAGGGGTTCTTTGGCCCACATCCAGGGGGCATCCTCTCTCCTCTTGGCTCAAATGGAGGTTGAAGTTATGGACTGTGCTGAAGGTTCTTCCACAGCCAAGGAGTGCACGAAGGCCTGTTCTCACATATTCTTAACAGGTCAAAGACATGTTTCTGCTGCTCAAGACTTTTGTTATAGGAGTTTTTAGGATTTGTGTGTTTCATACAAGTTAAGAATATTCATCTAATAATTTTGTAAGCTAGTTCTCTTCCTTGGCAGTATCCCTACTCCTATTCCTCTTGCCCACATCAGGAAATTAACTTAAATTTGGCTTGCAGCACAGTATGTAACTCAGAGTAAGAATTAATCCTCCTCTTAAAAATGTAATAACTTTAAAGAGCCACTTGCTTACTGGGAATAAAAAAAATAAAAATCTTTGAACTGGAATCATTAACTTCAAATATTTATCAATGCACTGCTTGCTTTTCAGAGGTCTTTCCCCACAGTCATTTTAGTGATTAATGCTTTTCTTATTTAGATAACGCTATTAGCTTTTTCCATTTCCCACTGAGGAGTCTATGCACTTTTCTTTAGAAATCTCAAATGTCTCCACTTTCATCTCCAGATTTTATGAAGTCTAAGGTGTCATTTTCATTTGCAGTCTAATCCTTGAAGTAAGTATGAATCTGCTTTAACTTTCAGGAACAAATGTACTCTGTGCAAAACCCAAGAATTTCAGTGATGATAGAGCACACGTGTATTCTTTAGTTCTTCTTGGGTCCCTTTAGATTATGTTTTATTATTTTGGAGGAGTTTCCTTTTGTGTGCTCTGTTTTAGCAGCTAATTTTGAGACTTGTGGCTGAATTATATTAAATTTATTGTGAGCCCATGGACCGTACTGTTTTGATGTCTGACAGTATTTTTCTGATCAGACAGAAGACAGACAATCTGGTCCTTGTGTTTCAAGCCACAGTGAACTGCACCTTGTAGCTCTGATAACTTGCGTAAGGAGCAAACTGTGGTTGTGCTTTGAGGGAAGGAAGAGGAAAAGAAAATGTCCAAAGGGCGAAAGCTAAGGCTGCAAGACCTGATATCTCTGGAGACCTAGTGCAGGAGACAGCTGGGGCAGTGGGATGTGTTGTAAATCTCTCTTGGTTTGTAGTGCAAATTTTTTTTGTGATGCAAGTACTACTCTCTTCTAAGCTGTACTTTAACAGTAGTTAGAAAAAACAGAAGTGACACCAGAGTGAAGATTTTATGTTTCAAAGCAGTGATGTTTGACATGAAGGTTACCATCTAGTATGGCAGTTAATCTCTGCAGGCTTCCTCCAAGGTTAGTTCAGAGCATGTAAAGTTAAGCTCCTCTGCTAAACTTCTTAGCTTAAGCTTGCTAGCCTCTTTCTCTTGATCATCCCTTACTAGTTTGCAGTCCATCAGTTCTTTAGAGTAGCAAGTCTGTCTGTGTTTAATGCTGCTGTATAAGGAGTGGGCAGCCCAACTAGAAACTCATAGGAAGAAAGGGTGAAAAGCAGTTATAAACAAAGTCTGCTGAAGCTAATTTACACACATGAAACCTAACCATTTTCGTTTTTCTTTCAGTACCACTTCAGTTTATCCACAGTTACACTGGCTCTCTGGAGGCTGTGGGTGTGCCAAGTCTTGTTTTTTAAATTACTACAGTACAGAAGATACTTAAAGATGAACTTCCAACATTATATACAGAAATTCAGTAGTTTAATTTGAGGGAAGTAAAGATGCAATGAGGAAACTAGTTTTCCACAGGAAATATTTGAGAATCTTAAGTATTTTTTTAAATTGCTTGGTTTTAGAAGTTAATGTTCTGTGAAAAATGTAAGGAAATTCCTTCTTTCAGGAAGCAGTACAGCAAACAAGACAAGAGCATCACACTCTTCTGCACAGAAGAAAGACAAAATCTTGACACTTCTCTATGAAGTTTCTTTCCCCTAAATTCCACACACTTATGAGTCTCAACACTCACAGTACAGGGCTGGAAAAGCACCCCATTTTTGCAGAGGATAGTGGTTAACACTGCTTTGTATTAACTTGTTAAGTGTAACGCTTGCTTTTTCTGCTAAACTGCCAACAGTGGGTATAAATAGTAGTAATCTGTAAATAATGTGTATCAACAACCAGTGCTGGTTTTTTTCCATGAAACTGAATTCACTTGCTGTTAAAGAAATCCCTGTTTCTTCTGATACTGCTCTATAGACAGTAAACTGAGAAATGACTTGTCCAGAGCTGTGCTGTGTATAGCTTTTGTTAAATGAATCATAGAATCATAGAATCAGAAGGAAGTTTTCTAGCTACCTCCTTCACTGATAACCCAGGTAAGCAGCAGACCTCTGTGAAGCGGGTTGGGTCTGCAAATGGGTCCTTCTGTTCCTTTGAGGAGGGAGTCCCCTACAACAATCACCCTCCTCTTCTTAATGGAGGATGTTACTATTTTTTTCTGAGGATGGCGTGGCCTAGGGAAAGATTCTAGGTTATGGTGGCCATCATCCTCAGGATTAGATTCCACTTGCAGCACCTGGTACGTGTTCACCAGGGGGATCTCAGGTTTTGCTGTCTGCTTGAGGGGAGCAGGCTTCCTTCGTCTGGAGGGAACTGGCTACCATTCCCCATCTCTTATAACCCCAACCTTGCAGTTTGCAGGTGGATGGCGATTGGGCATACCAGGTCCAGCAGGCTGCTGAGTTAGTAAGAGGGCACTGCTCCACCGGTCTATCTCCCTCTCACACTCCCTGATAGTCCTCAGTCTCTTTACCTCCTCCCTTAACTCCTCAACCATACGAAGAAGTTCCCCTACTCGAGCACAGCTTTCACAAGTGGGGCCAGTAACAGAGGCATGAGCTGGTTTGGGAGGGGGGCACTGCCTGCAGCTCATGGTCTGGGTAGCTGCATGCACCCACTGTGGCTCCATTTGGGTGGCAGCATCCCTCCTGCCTGCTGCAGCACTCGGAGCAGCTTTAACCTTCTGCTGGGTAGCCACTATGGTCTTTGCTGTCTCCTGTCTGGTCTTTGAGTCCTCTCTGCGCCCTGCCTTCTCACCCTGTCCACTCGAACTGCCACTCAAACTGCCCCGCACCTCTTTACCATGCTCCTCTTTGCCGCGCTCCAGGTCGCCATGAGATGAAAGGAGGTGCCTTTTATTTGCATATTTAATTACAAAGTTCATTCTTCATACTGGTCCGTTAAGAAAAACTAGTGGAATTTCAGTAATCTGCATAATCCAGTGGAATATGAAAACAAATAGCCTAAAAGAATAGTCTGTGCTTCATGGTATGAAGCTAAGCATATTATGTGATGCTGCTGAACAGAGAAAAAAAGGAGTATGTGGAGGCTTGAGCATCAAATAACAGCTGCTTGAGATTCCTCCAGAAGTACTTCTCTGACACTTGTGTCCAAAAAGGGCCTGTCTGTAGGTGTTTGTAGTGTCTGAAAGGGAACTGAAGAAACAAATCTGTTCAAATTTTTAGAGGGAGTAGAAAACTAAAACCAGAAACATATCATTCAGTACTTCGTTCAGACCTGGGGG